>PQMF01000171.1:0-49739 GCA_003004485.1 Aspergillaceae sp. MA 6039 | reverse complement strand
AAAAAAAAAAAAAAAAAAAAAAAGAAGGAAGGAAGCAAAAACTTCCCTGTTGCATAGGGTCTCTAATCAATCATTATAATATCGTCAGCCCTATGTTCGTGGTTCCCCTCTGGATTTCCAACTGCGGATTCATTAGGGGGCATGCTGGCCTTTTGAGCCTGCTCAAGGCGGTTGTCGTTTAAAGCACCATGTCCAGATTTGCCCAAAGGACTTTTCACAGGTACATTGCCATGAACACCGGAAAAGCAACCATCAAGTTCCAATATGAGATTTAGGACTTTGTCAACATCTGCAACGGCTCCGTTGCCGAGCCCTTTCCAACCATCACCCTTCGACTTGTATAACTTCTCTTGTACCCTGTTCACAAGTTGATCTTGGGGTTGTCTGCCTTCCATGCCGCTTACTGTTCTTAATATCCATGTCATGCGGTTCAAGTGTTGGCCAGCTATCAGTCGGAATCGGAATTTCGCAATAGGATAGTGGATTTGAAAAGTTAATGCGTTGCGCGCTATAACTTGTACGTTCAATGGCTCGTTGCGAGATGTATTAGCGCTAATTCGATCGAAGGCCCGTAATAATGGAAGCGTAAGCAATAAGAGCCCGAAGAAGGAATCTAGGCTGGCATCGGTAGACGCATTGTTTAGGCTGGTAGTCAAAGATTCCTGAACGCGCCGATGAGGATTCGGATGATCAAAGGCAATTCCCAGACGAAGGGGGAAAAGACTATCGGAATTTGATGCAGCACCAATAAAATCAATGTCTGCACAGGATGAGGGCCCTGATACATTGACATCAACGTTGGCACAGAGGTCTTTGTCAGGACCATAAGCAAATGTGATACGTGATAGAGATATAGACCGAAGCTCCATTTTTTTCCGCTGGAGGGACTCGACGATGAATAGCACCCGTTCAAACTTTTGCAGGCATTCGACTAAATTAGTAATTATGGCCTGGCCGGCCGGTGCTAGAAGACGAATCGCAAAGCCGTTGCCTTTCTGCTTGAAAACCAGGGAACGATCCCATTTCGAAACCAACGGAATAAAGGACTTGACCTGTATCGACAAACTCCCATATGCTACAATAATGGCGAGGTTTGTGTGTGGATCAACTCCGTGGAACCCAAGACGGATTGTGTCGTTGATGTAGGGTTTCTTCAGCTTCATAGGTGGTGATACTCGCAGGGCGGGAGGGAGACTAGAACATTCGTAACGAATAAAGATATCCGGTGTCCGAAGGCCCAGCTCAATCTGCAGCTTGTGTAGTGGGGGATAAGAGTCAAAGCACTGCAATTCAGCCAGAAAAATGGCGTTGGCATGAATCGCTAGGACCCCGGTGAGGCAATGGCCGAGATCTGCAAATGATGCGTAACTGTTTCGTTGCTGCGCAGTAAAGAATTCATTGCTGATAACTTGAGCAGACCGTAGCATGGAAGTATTTTGAGCGCCGAAATTCTCGAGTTTCTTCGTTGGCAACGTCGGTCGAAGTTGGATAATCCACCAGTTATCGCAGTCCATACTGCTTGTCGCAGCCATGACCCAATTGCTTTTCCAATGATGATGCCAAAAGAACGAAAATCGTATAATATTCGAAGGGAAAACTTTCCGAACGTCAAACTTCAGAGACCTAGGGTTGACCGTTTCGAAACCGAGCATCCTCATATTTGATTCGATTTCCTCAATCGCAGAAAAACAACGGATCCGCGCAATGCGCGAGACCATGTCATCGCTAACAGACTTATCCGGAGTGCGGTCTCCGTCAGAACGGTCCAAGATACCAGGAATCGCCGACAAAACGATAGTGCCCGACATTGGCTCGACAGTGGCACGGAGATGTCTAGCCGCCGTGAGCTGGACATTCAATTGACAATCTCCGGGCTCTGTCCGAGATAATTGAGCACGCAAAGATAGTGTTCCGTTTGCGAACAACAAATCCTTGCTGACATTGGCATACACCGAAGACAGTATGTAAGAGACGTGTTGCGCGATCACACTTCGCAAGATACACTCCATCGAGAGACATCCAGTATTGAATTCAATGTCCGCGTCTTCGACCTCTTGGCCGTCTCGCATCCACCGCAAGCTCAAATATGGAAGCCCGGGACCCCCTCGTCGACCACCCTTGATGCCAACTTCAATCCAGCTCTTCACTCCAGGTTTTAATGCCCAGTACTGCACAATGAGCGTTCTGTGCAAAAGCTCGACCCGCAGGACTTCGGACCAGAGACCCCTTGCCAGTTCTGCGGCTTGCTTGAAAAGTATGTTGACCTTATTAGTAAGGACTAGATTGTGCAATAGATTAAAACAGCCTGTCAAGCCACTATCCCGGAGTACATCGTTGACTTTGATGTCGAGCTCATTAAGAACTCGACCTTTCGGGACATTCGACGATGGGGAAAACATGAAACGGATATCAACGAAGAAAAACTGCGAGGCTTGACTTTCTTCCCCAACCGAGAGGTCAACTTCAAATTCTTCCGGGACAGAGAACGTTACCCGGCCGTCATGGACACGGTAGGTCTGGAAAGCATGAGGAACATGATCATGTAATGTCAGTCTAACACTAATGATCCTGTTGAGCTTCTGCAGCTTTTTCAGAGTACGCTTTGCTGTCAAAGGCTTCGGAGGCTTATACCCAAGCTAGAAACAATTGTTAGCAGATAAAAAATGAGACAGACCAGATAAGGGACATACGTCTGACATGGCGATCACTTTGCCCCTAGATAGGACCTCTAGGGCAGTTTTCAGATCAGGGTTAGCCACTTGGGCCCTAACCAGGTCCCTTTTCATGTCGCCAACCCATTGAAGAGCTCCACCATAGGCTTGATGACAAGTGCGAATGAAGCCTTGCAGGTCGATAAGTCGACTAGCATCAGCTGCTTGCCGGCTCCATTGCGAAAGAACAAGGAGTTTGATGAATTCGCCCCGTTTCCCATGCGCAAAGTCCAACATTCGAAGCTTTTTCTGCACGTTCCCTGATGACTGGTTCCCTGTCGATTTTCCATTGGCGGACAATGATAGCGGCTGATCCTGAGGAGATATTTGTATTTCTGCCAACGCCGTGACCAGTTCGGATAGGTCGTTCCAACATTGCTGCGCTGACCTGTTGACCAATTGTGAAAATGGAAAAAATCCTTGTGTTATATGAGCCAGTTCAGGTGGCTGATGCGCTGCAAGTGATGCCCTTGGGTTTTGTTTCAAGCCATTCAAGTCTGTCGAGATTCCGTTGGCATATGATAATCCGTTTCGCAGATCAGAACTTTCTGCTTTGTCGGCACCCTCGTACGGACCCGGGAAGCCATTTTTGGGCTCATAAGAGCCTGGCTCTTGTTTGGCTCCGTCAATGCTAGCATTGTCCATGACTACGCCCGGCATGTCTGTAAATGAACGAGCAGGCTTAACCTTCAGGCCCTCCCCTCCTTTGCCCTCTGCACGGCACAAATTGTGGTTATCTTGCGCCTAGATAAGCCAGTGCTGGGGTAGGAAGGGAAGCTGACATCAATGACCAAGCCCAATTAAGCTTCAGCGCAGCTCCATATGTACCACCACTGCTGTGATATGGGCGGTTCCGGTTGGCGCAGCCGTAGAAACGTTGAGATCCAAGATCCGTCCGGTCGGTGAAAGCGACGACAAATGGGATGGCTCAGAGTCGAAGAAGGAACCAATAAGATAGTAGGCAGGTAAAGCCCAGTTTCGTGAACTAAAAAAGCGCTCGATCGGGAGTTGGTAAAGGCCCAAAGTGGGAGAGAGGAACGTAAATTATTGTCGATGTTGGGTATTATTGACAACGGTCAGAGGTGAATGAAAACACCAGAACAGGAAGGGTAGGTTCAATGCGAATGGGAGGGCGTATTCTGTCGGTTGAGAATGAGTAGTAAATCAGATGAGAGGGGAGGTAATGCGACAAGGTCTCGTGAGAAAACAATGAATGGTGATTTCCTTCCTGGATGAAGCCGGCGCGATGCGATGCGAAGTTGCTGTAATTGAGCCGCAGTGGCTGGTGAATCAAGAACAATGGTGTGGCTGGTGACGTTACATTACATTCCCATACAGTACGGGACCGAATTACCGATAGATCTACATATTTATACTCCGTACACTACGTAGTACTACAGCTACGACAACTTGTCCTAATCCTACGCCTACAGGCACCATCAAAACTTGCGAACTATTTGTTATCACAATAACCACAAGATCAACCATACTAATTCTCATTCATACTATGGATGATTATCTCTTTAATGTCCCTTCCCATTGAGTTTTAGCGGAGACTCTGACCGATTCAATTAGCTGAACTTCAGCTCCATCTCAACAACCGCAGCACAGCTATAAAACGTTAGAATTTGTTCTTCTTTGGCTAAGGATTCCTTTTTTATGAGCATCAAATCCTTCTGTGTACTAGGTCTTCAAGGTATGTGCCTTCATTTATGTCCTATGGAGTATATGGTTATCCTGACATTCCTCCTGATAGTCACCGAGACCCTATTACTGTTCCCCATGGTCTAGACATGTGAATAGTCTTATGAGCCGAACTTCAATCAATATGCAACAAGATGAGACCACGGAAGCTAGTCCATTGTGTCCGCAATATCCCGGTGATGATACTCGGCCAGCCAGTAGGATGGAATTTGCTGGGTGGTATAGCTATGGCTGGGCAGCGGAAGTCTTCACCGTCTGTGCTATGGGTAGGTGAATCTCCGGCAAAGTTTATTCTAAAAAGTTTGGTTCATTAATCTGATTGCAAAGGCTCCTTCCTTCCAATGACATTGGAACAAATGGCTCGAGACCGCGGCGTTTTGCTTTCGGACAAGACCACACCATGTAGTGCGACCCGGAATGCTTCCCAGTCAATCCTGAGTTCTGACCCGCTGGGACATTTATTTGGCGTCTCGGCATACGAGGCACACGCTGTATCAAGTTCAGGTCAATGTGTCATTCATATTCTTGGGACCGAGATCAACACAGCTAGCTTTGCCATGTATACTTTCTCAGTGAGTGTTTTTGTTCAGGCAATTCTGATCATTTCAATGTCAGGCGCAGCAGACCATGGAAGTTACCGAAAGTACTTGCTGGTGACTTTTGCTTTCATCGGCTCCATTTCCACGATGCTTTTCCTTGTTGTTTCACCTGCATACTATCTCCTTGCTGCCCTTTTTGCTATTATCGCAAACACTTGCTTTGGGGCATCTTTTGTACTTTTGAATTCTTTCCTGCCTTTGCTAGCCCGTCACCATCAGTCTTTGCTAGGCAGAGAGGCCAACGAGGGTCACGCACCCTTTGACAACGCTACCTCCTCTTCGGACTTTCGGTCACCCGTTGTAGAAAACAATGACGCTACCACGCCACTCCTGCGATCTGGCTCTACCGGGGACGGGGCAGCGCAGTCGACCCTTGCTGCTTCCACTCTCATATCCCAGGAGCTGAGTCTCTCTACGAAGATATCGTCTAATGGTATTGGCATAGGCTACGTCGGCTCTCTGTTATTGCAGATCATCTGCATCGTTGTGGTCGTTAGCACTCACCAAACTACGTTCTCGTTGCGTATTGCTATTTTCTTAATCGGACTGTGGTGGTTCGTTTTCACGATCCCAGCGGCGATTTGGCTCCGTCCCCGCCCAGGTCCGCCGTTACCCTCCGCCCACAATGGGAAGTATAGTTCGTGGATTGGCCATATGGGTTATGCTTGGAAGTCTCTTGGCAAAAGCGCCATGCGAGCACGACGTCTCAAAGACATCATGCTCTTTCTAGCTGCCTGGTTTCTACTAAGTGACGGAGTTGCCACCGTTAGCGGGACGGCGGTGCTTTTCGCGAAGACCCAACTCAATATGCAACCAGCCGCACTGGCATTGATCAGTGTGATATCAATGGGCGGGGGGATGGTTGGCGCATTCTCTTGGAACTATGTGTCTCGGTTACTCGGTCTTCGGGCATCTCAGACTATTATTACTTGCATTGTCTTATTTGAGATCGTGCCACTTTATGGTCTATTGGGATTTATTCCAGGCGTCAAGACATTGGGGTTTCTGGGCCTCCAGCAACCATGGGAAATGTACCCACTTGGTGCTCTATACGGGCTTGTGATGGGCGGAGTATCGTCCTATTGCCGCAGCTTTTTCGGGGAGCTTATCCCCCCGGGCCACGAAGCGGCTTTTTACTCGTTATACGCCATCACCGATAAAGGCTCCAGTATTTTTGGGCCTGCAATAGTGGGCGCCATCACCGACCGCTACGGAGAGATCCGACCTTCCTTTGTGTTCCTGGCAATTCTGATCTTTTCGCCGCTACCCTTGATGTTGCTCGTGGATGTGGACCGAGGAAAACGAGATGCGCTTAAATTAGCGGCAGACCTGGCTGGTAAGCATGATGCGCCTACCATCAGTTATGGAACAAACCCCAATACAGGACATGATAGCGAAGGCGAGTCCGGACCAAACGAATGAAAAGTGCCTTACGGAAATTGAGCAGGCAAGCTCCCCTTCCTTTGTCAGTGTCTGCTTTTTAGGGCATTCTAAATATATATATGTTTGTTAGTACCCATATAATAGTAGCTATACATTTTCCGTTCCGGTCTCTTATCTTCTAGCATTGAGAAGCTCCGTATTTGTAAGGGGCTGAAGGAACTGAATCAATCCTGCATAATTAGTTCTGGGACTGACTTGGACGGTGGAGCTTGGTATCCAGCTCGAGTGATGGTATATAGTGATACCTGAGGCATGCAGGGGCAATCCCTCGTTCCAGTCCCTTGCGGTGCTTACGGGAGCTGGGCCTTGGCACGCGCCTTCCGCCTCAGCTGACTGCAGAAAGAACAAACTGTCCTTATCAACCACCGCCCCTAGCTCAGCCCATTACTTAATATTTGTCTTCCTCTCTTCTCTTGACACTCTTGAGAAAAGCTTTGTTCAATCTCTTCCTGATTCCCAGCTAACACAACGCTTCCGGGACGGATCCGCCATTTGTTTATCGATTTGTACATACTCCCGTCATTCGTGAAGCTTGGCATCTTTGCAGCTCTTGAACTATGCGATCTTTCGCACCTTGGGCTCTGAGCCTCTTGGGGGCTTCTGTTGTGGCCTCTGCTGCTGATGCAGGCACCGATAAGAAGTCGGATGTGGTCTCCTTGACCAAGGGTACTTTCAACAACTTCGTGAAGGAGCATGACTTGGTCTTGGCCGAGTTCTTTGCCCCGTGGTGCGGTCACTGCAAGGCATTGGCCCCCAACTACGAGGAGGCAGCTGCTGAATTGAAGGGGAAGAACATCCCGCTGGTTAAGGTCGACTGCATGGCCGAAGAGGAGCTGTGTAGGGATTACGATGTCGAGGGCTACCCGACCATGAAGATTTTCCGTGGACCGGAATCGGCTAAGCCCTACATGGGCGCTCGTAAGACAGAGTCGTAAGTTTATCTTTTAGACGGTATCTATAGCTGGTTTTTTTCATGAGACGCTGACCTTTCCTTTCCTTGTTTTTAATTTTAATCTTACTAGCATCGTATCCTATATGATCAAGCAATCTCTTCCCGCGGTGTCTACCGTGACCGAGGACAACTTGGAGGAAATCAAGACCATGGACAAGATCGTCGTCATTGGATACTTCGCCGAGGACGACAAGAGCGCGAAGAAGGCTTTCACAACTGCTGCTGAGGCCCAGAGAGACCATTACCTGTTCGCCTCTGCGAGCGACCCGGCAATCGCCAAGGCGGAGGGTGTGAAGCAGCCTTCGATTGTCCTCTACAAGGACTTTGATGAGAAGAAGGCTGTCTATACTGGAGATTTGGAGCAAGAGGCGATACTCGGTTGGGTGAAGAGTGCTAGCACTCCTCTTGTTGGTGAGATCGCACCTGAGACTTACTCGAGCTACATCACGGTACGCGAAACCCTTTAATTTCTATTAAGTCCTTATCCCACAGAATTCTGACCTTGCACCTGTGATCTAGGCTGGTATCCCATTGGCATACATCTTTGCCGAAACGAAGGAGGAGCGTGAGAAGTTCACCGAAGACTTCAAGCCTATCGCTGAGAAGCACAAGGGAGCTATCAACATTGCCACCATCGACGCTAAGTTGTTTGGTGCCCACGCTGGAAACCTTAACCTCGACCCCGAGAATTTCCCGGCCTTCGCCATCCAAGACCCTGAGAAGCATGCCAAGTACCCTTATGACCAGGAGAAGGAGCTCAAGGCCAAGGACGTTGGTAAATTCATCCAGGAAGTTCTTGACGGCAAGATTGAGCCTAGTATCAAGTCTGAGCCCGTCCCCAAGGAACAGGAAGGTCCTGTGGCTGTCGTTGTGGCGCACTCCTATAAGGACATTGTGCTCGATGACGAGAAAGATGTCCTGCTTGAATTCTACGCACCATGGTGCGGACACTGCAAGGCGTAAGGATCTCTCCCACGACCCTTATTAATTTGGCTATGTCTAACCACCCTTGAATAGTCTTTCCCCTAAATATGACGAGCTCGCCGGTCTCTACGCCGATGGCCTTAGCTCCAAGGTCACCATTGCTAAGATCGATGCGACTGCCAACGATGTCCCCGACGCGATCGCTGGCTTCCCTACTATTAAGTTGTTCCCCGCTGGCGCTAAGGACTCCCCTGTTGAGTACTCTGGCTCGCGGACTGTGGACGACTTGGCCAAGTTCGTTAAGGAGAATGGCAAGCACAAGGTCGATGCTTATGCTCCTAATGACGAGAAGAAGCCTGAGGGTGACGCATCTGCTTCATCCGAGGCTCCCGCTGCCACTGGAGACGAACACGATGAACTGTAAACGATACTGTGATGTGAATGTATTTTAATGGAATATCTGCAAATTTTTTCAACTGGTTTCCCGGTCCACGCGTAAACTAAGAGCCTTTTGGATCGAGTATATTAAATTCCTCATTTGCATTGGCCTCTCCCAGCTTAAAAAGATCCTATTTGATGGATGTGACTGTAAGAGTTGGTATTAAATCTTCAACGTTCCTTTCGAAGCATAAATCTCCTCGATCCTTTCACAGCACATTGGTAAAGTACAAAACCCAATATGTGTAGTCCCAACTAGCCCTATATAGAACAGTATTTACCCAAAAATTATTAGTATTACAAAAGGAGAAGACTACATTGATAGAAGAGACAGCAAAGTGACAACAATTCAAAGGAGCTCTTCCCTTCCTACGCAGAGACCGTATGATTTGGAGTCGATGGGTCATTTTCTTTAGAATCGGGCTTCGAATCGGATTTCGTGGCCGGATCGCGAGCTGACTCGTTTCCCTCTGTCGTTGTTGCAATTAAAGCTTCGAGAGCATCAGTGTCGTCTTCGAATCCCTCAGTGTCATCATCTATGGGGATTTTTGTGATTGTTTTGGAGTTTTCCGTTTCCGCCGTGGGTTGCTCCGGGGGGGTTGGCTGCTTTTTGACCGGTCCTTCTTTTTCTTCGTTCGAGGATGTAATGGTGGCGGTAGTGGCAGCTGTCGGTGGTTCTGCGTTTTCTTTTGGGATCAGATCCCAGTCAATGGTTTCATCTGGGCCGTAGCGCTGTGCAAGCCAGTCGTTGCATTTCTTGAAGTGACCGCAGTTGAACTGCACGTCGGATTAGTAACCTGCTAAATGTGGAAAGACATATTATAGACTCACAAAGCCGCGATACGCACTCAGAGGACTCGGGTGCACCGATTGTAAAACGTAGTGCTTCTGTCGATCAATACCAGCAACCCGCTTCCCTGCAGGCGCACCCCAGGCCAGAAACACGACGCCACGAGTGCGCACGCGAGCCACAAGATCGATCACCTTCTGCGTGAACCGCTCCCACCCCTTGTTTGAGTGGCTACCGGCCTGGTGAGCACGCACAGTGAGACAGGCGTTGAGCATCAGGACGCCACGATCGGCCCACGGTGTCAGCAGGCCGCCGTTTTTCGGAGGCGCTTTGAAAGATGGGTAATCATTTTTGATGCCGGTGTAAATGTTGATAAGCGACGGAGGGGCAGGGGTTGGGGGTCTAACGGAGAAGGCTAGGCCGTGGGCTTGGTTGTGGTTGTGGTAAGGATCTTGCCCGACAACGACGACTTTCACGTTGGTCAGGGGGGTATGTCGGGTCCTAAAGCCATGCAATGTCTTAGCAAATTTCAGTCTTCAGAACAGGAGATGGGGATAAGAGTCTACCATGAATAGATATCATTCTCCGGGGGAAATATCTTAACCCCAGCATCTTTCTCCTTCTTGAGGAACTGCTTCAAAGCCAGGAACTCCGGCGTCAAAACTTCCTCCTTGAGCCGCGCCAGCCAACTTTCATCCATTGTGTTAATCTCTAGCTGAAGCAAGTCTCTCTGCCCCTGCGTCAGGGAGTCCACCCATTTCTGCTTGTTGAAGCTGGACGACGCAGTTGCCGATTTGGCTTTAGCGGGTTTAGTCTTGGGCGCTTTGAAAAATGAAGTGATGCTGCCATTGGACTTAGATTTCTTGTTGTTGTCAGTCGTTGGGGACGAGGAGAGGTGGTCCGCATTGCGTTTGATGCCCGCTGGACTGGACATGATGCAGGTAGTGATGTAGTGACAGTGTGTGAACGAGGATCTAGAGAGGCCGGGCGAATGGAGATGACAGTTAACTCGAGTAGAAATGAGCCCCAAGGGATATCGTCTCATATTATCCCTCTGCACCGTTGCTGATATATCACTTGAGCCTCATAATCGTCACCCCCAGAACGCGTCTCTTCGCGTTGGAGCGCGTGACCGCAGCGGTCCCAATCGGGAAAGACCCCGGGAGATCGACTGACGTCCACTCCACCAACTGGAACCTCGCGGCTGTATGCTCTACATCCGGCATAACGGTTCTTCGTGAGACAGAGGATATCGTAATGTCTGGAATTCGTTGTTGAAGCCCCATCCGCATATCGATAGCCATGTGAGATGGAGATTACCTGGGTTGCCGATACTCCCCAGACGCGGAGTCGTGCCAGAGCCCCGCGAGCATGCACCAGTTGCCAGCGGAAGAAGGTGCGTTACGATAAGACGATGCGCCTTCCATTTGGAATATTTTGGTGCTATCTATCCTGATTGTACCACTCTGGAATTACAAGGGCTAAGCGACGCGATTTGCGACGACACAAAAGAAACGTTGCAGTCATTTCTGGAGTCATTTAAACACAGAAGCTGGTCAAAGCCCACGACAGTTCAATTCCCCGGATGACCATCACCACAGCGAAAGTATTTACCCCGGAGACCAGCATGAAGACGCGCAACCGGCCAATGAGTCGGTTCTCCGTCAGACGGGTATCCCCGGCCCTTCCGCGGCTTCCAGGACAGAGCGGTTCGTGGGAGATCTCAACCCCGAAGCTGTGATCCGTGAAAGGCTCGATGGCCCTTCCGCGAAGCCCTTTAGAGACCCGATAGGGCTATGGATCAGCTCGTCCGAGACTCAAGATGATGATGACGATAATGGCAGACCTCGTGCGCAATTTTCCGGTGCAGCGATGCCATCCGCGGCAGGGCAACTGGGTCAACAGCCTATTGAGGCTGTCGCTTCATTTCTGCAGCAACGATATGCCGCTGCTCTGAAATCTTGTGAACGGTTACCGTTGACGATACGAGATCGGTTGCTTCCAATATATTTCTCCCGCGTCAACCATATTCTGCCATTGCTTGATAAGGACTCTTTCCTAAACGCCCACTCTGATGGGACAGCATCTGTGTTTCTCGAGCGGGCAATATGCCTAGTGGCAGCTAAAGACCCAGAAGCGGGCCCCTCGCTGCGCCTGGCTATCGATGGCCCCCTATTGAGTTCGCGGCAGTTCTGCTCTGAAATCTACAGAGGGCTTGCAGTAGCCATGAACGCGGGGTTTGAAACGGATCGCATCACGGGTATTCGTATCCTGGCACTCATGTCGTTACATTGTGAGGGCTTTGGAGGCGCAGAGACAGCTTCTTTGAATCTTTGCCAGGCTGTCCATCTAGCCCAAACCGTTGGGCTTCATCTGAATCGGCCCGGTCGAGCACCAGGGGATGCACTCTCCCAACTTTTCTGGTGCTTATGGACCTTGGACAAAGTGCATGCCAGTATTGGTGGTCGTCCGGTCATCCTGGCTGATCGTGATATCGCGATCGAGAAGCCTGATACCAAGACACCCGTGTCTCGGTCTGCTTTCAATGTCTGGCTGAGCATTTCTGACCTGCTGGCGACGGTGATATCGCTCTATCGACCAAGGGCAGATATTGACGTGGGATGGGAAGACAGCTTTCCGACGTTTGAACAGGTCGTCGGCGACCATGTGCGAGGCGACTTGGACTTTACGACCCTTGGTGCGCTGTTTCCCGGTTGAGACCATAAAAAAGCGCGGCAACTGAACATGAAACAGGCATTCTGGAATTATATTACCACGCCGTTGGCATTCTTTCGTGTCGACCGAAACTGACTGATCGATCCGATGGACTAGAGCCGTCATATGTCCGCCAAGGACTAGCCGCTGTCCGGATATACTCCATTGTATCTTCTGAATGTTCGCAAGGACTGCCACCACTCCCTATCGTTCCCTATGCTCTTTCCCTTTCGATGGGGGTCTCATACCAACAATTCCGTTCAAGTAAGTTGATTACCCATTTTGATCGGGCCAAAACCAGTTTAGAAGCTTGCTGCACCCTCTTGGAAGGGTTGGGCGTCTACTGGTACTCAGCAGAAGCCATGGCTCGGCTGGGGCGCAAAGCGTTGCACCAGATTGAAGGAGTTAAGCCAGAAAAACGTGGCCATGGTTTCAAGTCAGAGAGGCAGACGTCATCCAGCGGAGCACCCTTTGCGACGAGCTCTACTGTCTCAGCATCGGCGTCTGCCGCGCCACTGCCATCTTATCATCATTTGACAGAGTGTGGTTATAGTAGTAATAGTGGTGAAGCAGCCCTGGAAGACCTCCCCACGGCCGCCCCCACACCGGATGCTCCTGCGATGGGATCTTTGGAGCCTTATGTTACGAACGGGACCGATGTTCTTGGGGATGGCAGTTTTGCCGATACCGACATGTTATTTGGCGATTTTCTGGATCTGTCCCTTCCAACCAACTTCTGGGACCCTGTGTTCTTCACCGAAGAGTATAGCGATGGACCAGAGTGAACCGCAACGGGGAAAGGAAATCCTCCCCCCCAAAAAGTAAATAAATAAGTCAAAATAAAAACAAGCAAGACATCATCACCCAAGCGGCCAACACCACGTTTCCTACGCAATAGAGCAAACCAACCACACGGCCTCCGTAGTCCGTACATACAGCGTACATTGCAGCGCGCGCGTGTCCAGTCGAACAGCGTCGCGACTTCTTATTGTGCCGACCTAATGGGGGGGGGGAAAGGGTGCCGATCATCATAATTACCGTAGATGACAGGGTGAAGGCCCTCCTATTGCTTTTTCTCATGGCGACCTGGGCCAGTTTGGAATCTTCGGGAGCGACGATAACCCACAGAGGGGCGATTCAAAAGATGTTCTGAACGTAGTACAACTCACGGCGCGCAAAGTACACAGCACTCAGTTACAAGTCACAGAGTCTGGAGGACGGAGAGCCTCGCATTATTACACGGTTGCTGTGCTGAGTGTGGACTCGGCGGGCGGGATGTGATGCGGGATATACAGAGTAATTACCAGACCTTCTTCTCTTATCTTTTGATGGAAGGAGAGAAAGACTTGAAACAATCGATTCATAAGATCACCACTGCCCATGACATGCAGAGCCGGCGGCTAGGACCATGTTGTTATTCGGAGGATGCACTCATCCTCGTGTTGATGCCACGCTGCGCACACGAGAGACGACCAAGAATAAGCCGAAACAAACCTTCTTTTATTTCCCGGTGGCTTATTCTCGTTCGGTAAGGATAGTCTTGGGAAATTTCAAAAAGAAAAGAAAAAAAGGGCGGGATTTAGGAATAGAGATTGGCTTGTCCATCATGGCTGGTCCGTGTGAAGGGTTAAAAAATAATGGATTCTTTTGCAAGCGCTAAAGGGAAAATAGAAAAAGGGATCAGGCTGATGATAATCATAAATCATAATAGATCCTCGTAGGCTTTCATTTCCCGTCGTGCAAGAGGCACCATCGTGGATAGTAGTAGAAGTAGAAACGCTTTAATCCGACAGTTCCCCCTGACTTTGGCACTGTTTACTTCCTTTTGAGCCCGACTGCTTCTTGAATTCACTCGTTTTCGCCGTCTTGCCAACCTTTTGCCTTTATTCGTTCTTTGTCCCTTGTCCCTTGTCCCTCGCCCACTGTCTCTTCTGAGTGGCTGCGCAGGACCGAATCTGAAACGCCTCCAGAGCCCTGAAGTCGATGTCTTTCTGACTTAATTTCTCCGGAAGATCTGTCGGCATTAATGTGCTGGTGCTCTCGGGCGTCATAACTCGGTCTATTATTCGTGGTGCCCATTGATTGACGTTTACCTGCGGCTGACGGCGTTTACTATTCTTCTTGTTGTCTATATTTATTCTCGTTGTTTGTTTCGTTGTCGCTGTGGCACTTGCTGAACTGGCCTTTCTCTCTCTCTCCTTTTTTAACCCGTCCTGTGCCTGTTTCATCGCATATTTCATGAATGTCTATATTTTTTGCCCTGTCCGTGATGCTTTTGTTGCTGGACTGAAGAATTGAGTGCTGACAGGCCTCATGGATGTCGACTACATGCGATTCCCGCACAGCTCTTCCTATACTTTGGACGCGCGCATGGAATCACATCTATATACAATCCTACGAGCTTGTTACTTAATCTAAAAGAGAAAATCGACAAGGAGTCAGGTACTATTGTCTCGAGAATCTGGGACCGGAGCTGCAATGGCACCCATCTCGGAACCTCACAAGCAACGCGCTGCTTCGGTTGGCGCAGAAGAGAAGCACCCATGCAAACCCGAAGAGGAGAAGCAGGTCGATTCGCCCGTTCATCCAGTTCCTCAATTGCAAGGCCCCTTTGATGAATCAATCTTGGAAGCTGTCCAAGGCATGGACAAGGAATGGATGGTGGACTTGGACGCCCAGACCGGCGCGGACCTACTGGAGAATGTCGATTACGAGCGGCTATGTGGCCGTCGATGGCGTCAAAGGCCCAGTGAAAGGCAAGCAAAGCCGTCTTTTCTGACAATCTTGGAGTCCACAGGCTGACGGGGGAAGCAATTACAGATATCATCCGTTTTGGAAGCTTATATCGCAGCTGGTCTTTGGGGTGCACCTTTTGGTGACAGGTCAGGCCAAGTCGGACGCAGAAGTCGTGAAGATTCTCCAAGCTCATGTGGATGAAATGGACGGGTTTCTCGAGAGGACCTCGGAAGACTTCTTGATTATACAACTTGATCTTCGCACGCGAATCCAATATCTCAGCCTGCCTCTGCAGAACTTGGATGCTTTCGACGGAATGCTCACAGACCGAAACTTTCGCCATTCCATGGTGAAGTACAACGACCTGATTGAACATGCCGTGGGACGTTTCTCGATTGCCGTCAAAGACGCCCTCAAAGACATCCAAAAGGGCAAGGAGGCAATCAGGGCGCTATGGCACTATTTGTACCAATCTGCTACGGATAATACTCCTTTGCCTATGGAGATGCAGGCTGTCTACGATGCGATGGCGGCAAACATTGAGGGCTGGAATATCGCTTTCGCAAAACTCCGTAAGAGGGGGAGTGCCCTCGAATCTGCACTTAGACAGCTCGGTGTAGCCGTCACGGAGATGCAACGGCGCGTGGGCGTTGCAAGTAGGAAAGACATGGTCAGTACAATGCACTATCTGGGGGGTTGGCACAACGCTAATGCGCACTGCAGGTCTCGTTAACGCGCACTTCCGAGAGTCGAGCTCAATCCAGATCGTGGAAAGAGCGACTTTTTGAGAAAGACGCATCTATCTCTGAGAAGCCTTTGCCACGTGATCCTGCATTTGATGGGAAGGCCTCCAAATTCCCAGGCCGCCGAAGGATGACCTCACAGCAGAGCGTCCCGAACCTGAGAGCAACGAGAGGGTCTGACAGTAGCGGTGCGGCAGCACCAAAGGCCCCCAGTCGCGCTCAATCCGCGAATGAAACGAATACCCAAACTCATTCTACCACGAGCTCGGTCGTCCCCAAGATCCCGAAAAGTCTCAGCAGGAAGCTTTCAATGGCGGTCTTTCCAAAGAGGTCTGTGAGCGACAATAACGTGACTGCGCACACTCGGCCTAGCACGCTCTCATCTGGGACAGTCGGATCCCGGGGCGCCTCTTCCGAGCAATCGAGAGCCTCGGGTGCGATTCAGGATGCGTCTATACCCGAGGTACCATCATTCCTTCCAGCAGCAACGCCAACCCCGCCGCGGCCATCGACTAGGCAGGAGACGATGAAGAACCAGATTATGCATTACTTCAAGACTGATGATCGAGTGGCGGATGCTTGGGAGGACGAAGGAAAGAAAGAAAAGAAAGTATCACGACGGTCATCCATAATAAGGAAAGATGGTCCACTCAGCATATTCCGTATGAGATCGTCCAATGCCCCCCGTACGACTGAACGTCCACAGACGGCGGCTTTCGAGAACGATATAGAAAGGCAAATGACCTGGCTTCGTCAGGAAACGGCGATCATGAACACATATTCCCTAAAGCCTCAACGCGACAAAGCTCCTCCACGAATTCATGTCCTTTCCATTGAGTCGACTCTCCCTGAAGAGCCCGAAGAGGAGGACAATGTCAAAGATGATTACGTTGAGGAAGCGGAGAGTGTAAGGGGGGATGCTGAATCAATCATAACGGCTCTTCCTGCATTCCCACTCCCACCTGTAAGCTTGCTTCCCTCATCACGCACCGTCAGGATGTTGCCTAAACACTAACGAGAATAGACTATGTCACCACACATAGCTGCTCGGACATCCAGTCTTGGAAGGTGAGGCACGCATGCAGCATGGAAAAGGCCAGTCCAGGTCCATGCATCACCCGACATATCTACCGATCGACCTAGGCCAAACAATTTGGTTAATGAAAAAGCCTCAATGGTTTGGAATTGCCAGAGGAAGCGGCCCGTACTCGCAATGGCTATGAAATGGTAGCCCTCTGACTGTTGGCTGCACTTCGAAAACGAAGATAATGATTTCGCCTCCACCAGGGCAAGCACGTTCCAACCCTCTCGGGATCCATGACTGTGACACGGACTGTCAAAGGTTGTCTGAAGCATCACGATACTTGGTCCAACGGAAATGGTATCTGTATAGGTATTGTATTATGGTCATTGCAGCAGTTATGGCCGTCACACGCACATATCATATACATCAGGACTCCCTCAAGTCAGTGAAGGGAGAAGGGATCACGGTGTAGACGATGCGCTAACGAGCGGGCTCAAATGTGCATGTCTGCCCTAAGTCCATAGAGTTTTGGAGGCCTTGAGTAACCGGAGATATAACCTTGTACAGAATCAATGCACACTACTAGGGGTAGACGACCAATTTGATGGTCACTTAGGGGTGACATCTTGGTCCACCCTGAACTACTTCTATATACATAGTTCAAGTTCTGTCAAATGAATAATAATGATAATAATAAAATGGGATATCTTCCCGTTTTCGCACACCCATACCATTCACTACCTTCATAAGTATTACTCCGAATGACAGCAGAAATCAATGACATTACTCGTATAGTTAGAAAGAGACAAACTATCTAATCAATGAGGCTCCCCCCCTGCCCTACCCCCTAAATTCTCGAATGAAATAAAAAGGCTTTTGGCCATCCGTACATCCACATAACTAACTAGCGAAGATAACGCCCCCAGAGAAGACGAAACGATCAGGATCACGAGGCGGAAAATAAGAGAACCATACGCAAAGGAAAAGACACACCAGGAACGAACTGATGACACCCAAATAGGAAGGAAACAAATAAATTAAGAACGAACGAACAAGATTACTTGCAACGTTTCTCAACGATGTTCGGACCATGCTCGTCGAATTCCCTCTTGGAGATCCACATCTGATGGAACGTCCCCAAACTAGCCAGAATACTACCACCAATCCAAGAACCGAACTTGCGCTCGGCCGTGTTTCCGGGCGCGGAGATCCTGACCCGCGGACCGGGGAAACTCTGCATGAGTTCCTGGTTCAAGCGGTCCGTGAAGCCGTAAAGCAAGCTCGATGCCCCCGTGACGACGACGTTGGCCAACAGATGAGGACGGATGTCCACATCAACGCCGTTCAGGGCAGCCTTGATCAACTCCGGGACGGTCTGCGCCTGCGTTGGCGCGGGGAAGGGCGACTCGGGATCGGCGATGGCCGCTTTGGCGTCGAACAGCGACTCCACCACCTTGTAGCGGTCGACGCCGAACGGCTGGTTGTAGCCATCTGGAAACTCGAAGGGCCGCGCCGGCGTAGTCCTGGCGATTTCTTCATTCGACACGCCGTTGGGCCCGACGGCGGAGAGCTTGTTGGGGCCAGGCCAGACCTGCACGACGGACTCCTTGAACTCGGACAGAGTTCGCTCCTCGAGGAGGGTCCGGTACGACGAATCTGGTGCCTTTTCGGGAGGGAAGGTCTTGTATTTGGCCTGCGGGGGCTGGCCTGGTTCGACGCTGGTTTTGGAGGAAATGAGATAGTGAGGCGTGATGGTGATCGGATGTGGGGAGTTGTTTTTGAACAGCGCGCGGATCTGAGACGAGATGTAGTCGCCTCCAAGGGGAGAATGCTGGACACCACGCTTTAAGATCATGCCATCGTGAACGGGAGTCACGGAGATGTTCGACGCGCCAATGTCCACTACGAGAGCAGATGCTTTCCCGGAAGCGAATCTAGAAAATCCATTAGCAAGACGTGGGTTGTGTGTCCCGGATAAAGCTCCTGGCACCTACGCTGAAAGGACACCATTTCTTGCCAGATAGAATGCCGGAACCCCCCAGTTTTCCATGGCAATCTCAATGGTCTTCTCGCGCGCCTTTGTAGGATTCCATCCGCTCTCTGACATCAGCAGCGGGCTGTCTGCAAGAGGCTTCTCGTTGTCCTCGACCTCCATCTCCGCCGGCAGTTCGCCGTTGGCAGGAACATCGTTCAAGCCATTGTGCAAGGGATTCCCAGGCTTGGCCCCCGTTAAACGCGACGTAAACGAATACTCCCACACCTTCTCTGCCATCTCCCAGTCCTCCACGATTCCGTCTCTGCCTATCGGATTGTGGATTGACAAGCCAGGGCGGGGAGTGACGAAGATATCGTCGCCAAAGACGAGCTTCTCCTGACCGTTGAAGGAGTATTTCCCGTAGGACGTAGGAATCGACGATTTCGGCGTGTCTTCGCCCGCAAAGCCAGCGCGAGTGGTGCAAAATCCAGGATCAAGGACAATGGCGGAGACCTCATCTAGACGCGCCAAACGTTAGGACCAGTCATAATGTAAAACAGGGATATTTCGACTCGAAATGCGGCCCTTGTGGTTTTAAGAAATGGGAGACGTACCTCCGCCATATTCGGCCGCTGCCGGTGGGATTGAAGAGTTCATGGCGAGGAGTTTTTTAGTTTAGAAAGATAAACCGCGCCAAGCTGGGCCAGAATTGACAGAATCCCCAATTCCGTGATTGAAAACGATTCGAACCCTTTTATAGTTGTGACTGGGAATGAAGAACGATGACAAAAGAAAAGAGAAGGGCAGGTTGAGGAGAGGATGCGGCGAGAAGTTTGGTTTGGCAGCGCGGATGGAACCTCGCCTTCTTGTCGTCCACGCCGGCCGCAGCGCTAGCCCGACGTCTTTGACATCTTCAACCACGTCGACCTCGACTCACAAACCGGTTCACAGCTGCCGTATTTGAAAGTTATTGTTTATTCTCAGAGATAGCCTGCCTGCAGAAGAAAATGGATACAGAAGTTGGATCTAACCCCGAACCGCTCTTTCGACCAGTCAAGAAGCGAAAGTTTCTGCGACGACGTCCCGACCACGGACAAGAAGACTCGCAGGAGAGTACGCCGGAAACGAACGATGAGAGCAGGCGCAATACTGAAAACTCTCCGGCCCATACTACAGAAGAAACAGACGATGTGGTGCGCCTTCGACGACCTCAGAGAACCCGGAAAGGTGGTATTGAATTCTCGACCACCTCGCGCCAGACGACCAACAACGGGTCTCAAGACGTAGCAGCACCCCAAAATATAGAGGAAACGGAAGACGAAAGAATTCTGGCCATGTGTGATCGGTTTACAGCACATACTGGACAGACAGTGGACGTGGATAAGCATATGTATGGTCCCTTGCCACCCAGAGTATCCGGACGTTGATGTTTGCCCATCTACTGAGAATGGCGACTAACAAGATAAGGATGGACTATATAGAAACAGAAATGGCTAGGCGTCATCGGCGCGATATGCCTACGGATACGTCTGATCCAGGAACACCGGTCATGGACGAGACTTTCAACGGAGGACCTGCAGCGTCCAATTCTAACTTTGCGCGACGCGAGCCCGCAACCATTGGTAAATTGCACGAGATCGATCTCGGTCAGGAGACCAAGCTGCATAATATTGTCCGGACAGAGGCTGCGACAAGACGACTCACAGGGAGTGATACGGTTGCACGCGTGGAAGAGGACACTGCAGAGAGGACCACGGCCGATAAAGACGAGAAACAATGGCGGAATCGAAAGCGAAGGAACAGCAAAGATATCGAACGGGATCGACTCGTGGAAGAGGTGCTACGAGAAAGCAAGTGTAAGTATTCTTTTCTTCCCTCCCCCCCAATTTTGGTCTTTATATTTATTGTTATTATTATCGATGAACACCCGGTCATTAACATTGATGTCAATAGTGGATGTCTATGACGAACCGGACGATGAGCCACTGGCCGACGACCAAGCAGCGGACGACCGGATTGCTGAACGATTCCGGCGTGATTTCATGGATGCTATTCAGTCTCGTCGTCGGGTGGCACGGGCGAAAAATACCAAGCCAGCAACAGCCAAGCCAGAGGCGCCCCGGGGACCCAAGTTGGGCGGTAGTCGGAGCGCCAGAGCGGCGATGCGGGAGTCACAGAAAACGCAGAAATGATATTAAGATGCTTGTGTGTGGGGTGGAGAGGGGAAGTTTTACTCCAAGCAAGTGGACGCACGGACTCAAGGCCTCATGGCTGACTTCTTTCCACCGATTACTCCTGTAGGGTCAGGTCAACTGGCTATGGGTATTCTGCCCTTCACGAATGATGGGCTTTGAGCACGGGATGGTCGCTCTGAATGCATGGCAGTCAGATACTATGGTGTGTGTCGGTCTCTTGAACTCGGACGGGGAATACCCCAGCGATAGAGGGCAAGCAAGTGATCCGAGAGAAGACCGGTTTCTGATCTGGCCCTGCCCTGCGCTTGCTATTTACTATGTATAGTGGCAGGTAGAATATAGATTTAGCGAGGACAATCTAAGCGACTAATGTGTATGCGGGATGGTCGGCCCACTGAGTGGAGAGTCGTGTCTGATCTAGAAGGGTCGTATATGAGAGTCCCCTGTAGTATTTACGTGAAATTTAGGATGGATTATCGTTATGACCATTTGCTCTCGTGACGACCAGAATATCTATCCCCACGTCATGCTGCATACCAAAGGTCCTACAACCGGAGTAGTTCCCCGTACTAGTGCTCTGCACTCCGTACTCCGTACAGATAGACCTGTAGAACGGGAGGTCGAAAGTTCCCAACTTAGTAACCGCGTATGATCGACGAGGACCTGCTATCCCAAACAGGCTTAGTGCATGCGGCGCTTGGTGTGGCGAATGTGGAGCAGTGGGGCTTTCCGAATCGCACCAACCCAGCGGATTCGAGTCCGTGTCTGGATTCAGTCAGAGTGGCATTCGTTCTCTTTCGCTTTCTCATTCTATTTTCTTGCGCAGATGGAGATACAGGATTGTATATTTGGACTTTATTATATTCTTTTTTGCCTTGTCAATGTCAATCTAATTTAGTGTCTTCGTTGCGCACAGCACAGACAGCCATACTCCGTGGTAATCAGCATCGATAGGGTCTAGACGGCTTCCAGACTAGCAGTGGGGCCCGTTCCTGAGACAAAGCACCAGCCAATCAGCGTGCGGGGACCAGTCAGGGGCAGCCACATCGAGAACTGTCATGAGAGACCGCCCTCCTCCTCTTCGTCTTTATCTTTAGTTCTTTCTGTTTTCCTTTCTCTCTTCATTCTTCTATCTCGTCTCCTCTCATTCTGCCTGGTATGAGCTTCATTCGTACTTCTAGTTAACATCACTCGTTCGTCTCTCGCTCTGGTCCGTTCGATCCCTCCCTTTTCGCCAACCATCCGTCATTCGCTCGTGTCTCCTTTTTGAGGATTGCAATTGCAGAGGAGCTGCTGCCCTTCTCCCTTCGTCGATCTTTTGTCCCTTCAGCCACGCCAAATCAACCAACCAGTCTTCATATCGACTTGTTAAAGCTGGTCCTGTCATTCTTTACAGTCTCCATCGTCCCCTCTCTTAAGGAGGCGTCGATGCAACCATACCCCGTCCCTCTCTGATTGATCGACAGATTGAGCTTTTATTGCTACATCTTCGTTTCTTTTTCTGTATTTTTCCCCTTCTATCCGGGTTGATCCTGGTTGAACTGGCTAGTCCAGAGTGTCGCATATTTCATCCGCATATCTCCTTTCTAATATCAGATCGGTCCTCATTCAGCCGCCGGGGTACCTTACGATATCTATCCTGTCTTTTACTTTTTTATACCCCACCGCATTTATCGTCGCATATCGAATCTGTCCCATCGTGAGCCTGGCGGTCGAGCCCTGAGTCCGTCGATTGACGATTAGCATCTCGCCGTTACAAAGTCCGTTCACCAAAGTAGCTGCGACGATGCGTTCCGCTCTCTTCTCTCAAGCTGCGTTCTTTGTTCTGGGCTGCCTGCCCACACAGATCCTTGCCGGGGGAACTCTCAGCACCAAGGGGATCACATCTTGCTTGGCGGATCCCGATATCCATATAGAGACTCTCGACATTACATATACCCGCGCCACGAAAGAGGTTACCTTCAACCTGGCCGGAAGCAACGACAAGGAACGGGAAGTTGTCGCGTCATTGACCGTGAACGCATATGGCAATGACGTTTATTCGAAGCAGTTTGACCCCTGTAGCCCCGAGTACCAAATCGATACTCTATGTCCCGGTAAGTCTCTCTGCGATATCACCAGTTTTTGCATCTGCAAATTGGGCCTTTCTAATGCGAGATGTACCAAATTTATACAGTTCTCGCGCGCCCTTTTTCTGCTAGTGGATCGCAGCAAATTCCGGCACATTTCGCGAGCCAGCTGCCATCACTTATTTTTGCCGTCCCTGACCTGGAGATTCAGGCAAAACTGGAGTTGACGGCGAAGCACAGTGGTAAGAAAGTCGCCTGTATCCAGTCAGAGCTGTCAAACGGCCGCTCTATGCAGGTCAAGGGTGCTTCTTACGCTGCTGCTGGGGTGGCAGCAGGGGCTTTTGCAATGAGCGGAGTATCTGCTGCCGGCGTTGCTGGACACGCTGGCTTAGCCTCCACTAGCCCTGGATTTGGTAATGTTATGGGGTGGTTCCATACTATGGCCACCACTGGCATGCTTAGTGTCAACTATCCCTCTGTATATCGCAGCTTCTCCAAAAATTTCGCCTTCAGCACCGGCCTTATCCCCTGGGGCAATATGCAGCAGTCAATCGATTCATTCAGAAAGAACACGGGCGGAAATCTCACGTCTAACAGCTACGAGTTCCTGCAGAAAGCGACTCTCCAGCACTCGCATGGATCGTCGTCGAGCTCCAAGTCCAAGCGTGACTTCAACAACAACCTGGTTCCGCGTGACAGTGGTGATGGCGGGGGTCTCTCCCACGTTGTTTCTGGCATGGAAGCCTACGCGGAACAGCTCACCATCCCACAAGCCAATACGTTCATGACGGTATTGCTGATATTCGCCATTGTTGTCGCCTCCATCACCGTTGGCATCCTACTCTTCAAGTTGATTCTTGAACTGTTGGGCATGTACGGAAAGTTCCCGGAGAAGCTTACCCATTTCCGCAAAGATTACTGGGGTCTATTGAGCCGTACCATCACCAATCTGATTCTCGTTCTCTATGGAATTTGGGTGTTGTATTGCGTCTACCAGCTCAATAGCGGAGACTCATGGGCTGCCAAGTTCCTTGCTTGCCTCACTCTGGTGATTTTTACAGGGATTTTGGTCTTCTTTGGGATCCGGATCTTCTATCTGGCTCGCAAATACAAGACGGCCGAAGGAGACGTTTCCAATCTGTACGAAGACAAGGAAACCTGGCGCAAATACAGTCTCTTCTATGACAACTACAAAAAGGACTGTTGGTGGTTGTTTGTTCCGGTGATTCTGTATATGTTTATCAAGGGCTGCATAATTGCCGGCGGCGATGGCCATGGACTTGCCCAGACGTCGGGCCAGCTGATTGTGGAGGCCCTCATGTTGGCGCTCTTGCTGTGGTATCGTCCTTACGTCGCCAAATCAAGCCAGTGGATCAGTATCACGATCCAAGTGGTCCGTTTCCTGTCGGTGATCTGTGTTTTGATCTTCGTCGAAGAGCTGGGCCTTTCTCAGACCACCAAGACTGTCACAGGTATCGTCCTCATTGTCATCCAAACTACTCTCACTGGCGTCTTGGCCATCTTGATTGTTGCAAACGCAATCATTCTCTGTGTCCGCGAGAACCCTCATACCAAGCGGAGGAAGGAAGCTGGTAAGTCAAATAGCCCTACCCCCCGTATTGCCTTCTCAATGACCGCCATTAACAATCCTATCCTTACAGCGAAAATGGGCCGTGACGTCGACAACCTCACCCCTCTTGATGCGCGAGACTCGCTCCTCATGGATAATCCTCCCCGCAAAGAATACGCAGAGATGGCCAAGTTCAATCTCACGGGCCCTTACGAGCCCTATAAGGACCAGATCCATCTGGGATCGCGAACAAGTCCCACAGGAAGCACCGATCGGTTGGTCGACCCGCCCAGTTACGCCGAAGTCGAAGACCATCATGCGCGATGTGAGAGTCGACAAAGTCGCGACAGTTACAACTCACTGGATAAGCACCGGCCTATTGCACCTGGCCATGCACTTTAAGTCTCCCTCCGTACATGACGCTTTTGTCAATTGTAAATTGGCGTTCAGTCCTTCCTTTTTTATTTACGACGTCAGCGCATTGGAGCGGTTCTCTTTTTTCGACATTTGACATATCCTGCATTCCCTGATTTTCTTTCATATTGTACTTGTTTATTATTATTGTTTATATTAAAACATAGCAATCCTGTATTACATACCGTTTTCATTTTTTGGAAGAAGAAAAATATAGGGAAAGGGGGAGTTCTGATGGGCAAACAGGTGTGCATAAGCAAACTATATTTCCGCAAGTTCCTTTTTAACGCTCTTATTGGAGCTGGCCTCATGAAAAAGCAATAGGCCTAATAAATCAAAGGGACTACTTTCATTCTAAAACTTCGAGACCCTTGGCTGATCTTGTGTCGTCAACCGAGACTGATAAAAGAGCGTCTATTAACCTACTTTGTCACATTTCCATCTATAGACTTGTTATAACCCATGTCTGAGCTCTTAGGCCAAAAGACTAATGCGTGGAAATGCACTTTGATGGTGATGTTCTGCATATGTGTTGCTGTGCTGTTGTGCTGTTGTATTGAGTACTTTCCTATTATACAACATATCTGCAGAATAATGTGGCAGATCTACCTACAAATGTCGATGCCAACTAATTTATCCTCTTTTGTTAGGGCTGGCCGGATACACGCAGAACCAATGGTAAGATTATACTAAAGGAGGCCCATTAGGCATGAAGTCCGAAGAATAACCAAAGAGGTTGGAAAGACATCTATGGTGTCAAGGGAAAAAAGACCACCACCACCACTACCACCACCACATGCTGTAAGATTAAATCCAGAAAGGAATCCCAGAAGAATTTGAAGAGAATATAGTTATTCAAAAACTAATTATGCAATATATGCAAATGAGCCAGGTTTGCTTAGGTCACAGTGCGAGAGCATCAAGACTTCTAAATAGAGTAATACAATATTCTATGTACAGACACGCGCCGGAAATGTATAGGAATATCAAATGTCTACAGAGTTCCAAATATCTTACAATAGTAGCAGTGGTAGTGTTGATGTAGTAACTAACAGACACCCCCTGCATATCGACGCACCCGACAACCAACAGCGAACGGATAAAGGCAAGAACTAGAAATCATACCACGCAGGTCGGTCTGTTTTGATGATGGATCGAAAGTAAAGCAAACAAAAAAACACACAAGAGGGAAGAAAAGAAAAAGACAAGTAACTAGACAAATAAACATATTATTATTCAAGGAATCAATCAACCAATCAATCGAACAAGCACAGAATAAATCAAATGAATAAGAGGCAATGAAGAAACACGAAACGACAAACGCCGGCCAGCTTCATTTTTGCAAGGAACACAGAATTGTTCAATTCCGAGAGTAGGGATGGAAGCCCCGATGACCTCCCCGACCTCCCCCGCGGTAGTTAGCTCCTGGTTTCCCGGCATTTTTAGGGCCCGTCGGGGCGTTGGCGGGTGCAGAGCTCTGGGGTTGAGGGGTGTTTCCTGGATCATGCATGATTAGAGATACGACCGGGAGAAGAAAGAGAAATTGGATACGTACCACGTCCCATACTTCCAGCGCGAGCTATACCTTGCGGTCCAGTGGGGATATTGGGCTGGGGCACTTCATCGTACATGCCCTCCCACGACGTCGGACCGCCCTGCTGATACGGCGAGAAAGAGCGGTTCTCCATGACGCGGCGGGCCTGCTGCTGTTCGTATTTCTGCTGCTCGAACGCAATCTGCTCATGCGCGTTGTAGCCGGGTCCTCGATTGCCTGCAAAGTTGCCGTTTCCTGCCCCGGTTGGTGTGGTACCACCACCGCCGGCAGTGCCGTTATTGCCTGCTGCAGCTGCAGCTGCTCCCACGGCATTGCCCATCTGGCTTGACATGCCGTTGTTGCCCTGGCCTTGGTTCTGCATTTGTTGCATTTGTTGCATCTGCTGCATCATGGCGGGATTCATCATGTTCTGCATTTGTGGGGTTGGGCTCTGCGACGGAGGACTCATGCTTCCTTGTTGCTGGTTGTTGCCCATCTGCATCTGCTGCATCTGCTTCATCTGCATTTGTTGCATCATGGCCGGGTTCATCGCGCCCATGGCCATGCCTCCTCCCATGCCTTGGCCCTGTGTGGCGGCAACTGCCATCTGCTGCTGCATCATGGTGAAATACTGTTGCATGCGCTGCCAGTACTGCGCCATCATTTGTGGAGTGATTCCCGGGCCCATGCCGGCCTGGCCCTGAGCACCTGGTTGTTGCTGAGAACCGTCCATGCCAGCCTGGCTTGTCTCTCGGAAATCCCTGCGACGGTTTCTCCGGTCTTCCTCATCGCGCAGGTTACCCCGTGGCTGGGCCTTTTTAACCTCTATGGACTTTCCTAGAATCTCAAGCGGCCTTGAGAGCGCAGCTTCAACCGCGGCTTCACTGTCAAAGGTCACAAAGCCAAAACCGCGAGGACGACCGGTATCCTTGTCGATCATCAAGGTGGCGTCGATAACGCGGCCAAACTGCATGAAGAACTGCTTGAAGTCCTGTTCATTTGCTTCTTGGCTCACACCTCCAACAAAGATCTTGCTTGTCTTTTCTTGCTCGTCTCGGGGAATCGCACGCTTTGGGTCAATCTTTTGCGCGTTGTTAACAAGCTTCTTCTCCGTGCGGCAAGTATATCAACCAAGTACTCACAATCTTTCCATCCAAATAATGCTCTTTGACCATCACAGTGTTGACCGTCTTGGGGTCTCTGAAAGTCAAGAATCCGAAGCCCCGAGAACGACCTGTGGCACTATCCCTCATGACCGTACACTCCTGCACATCTCCGAATTGGGAGAAGTAGTCTCTCAGCGATTCTAGTAGCAAAGGTTAGGGCTCCATCCGAGAAATTAAAGCATATCAAGGTGAGACAGTGCATACGGTCTGTGGTCTCCCAGTTCAAACCACCGATGAACATTTTCCTATTCAATTAGACTATTAGTCAAATAATCTCGCCATAACTTCACCAAGGAAAAGAAACAAGAACGAAAAATGCTATCCAGAAAAGCTATCGACTTTGAAAGGAAAGGGTCAATAATGGTCAGTTATGTCCGTTGTGATTGCTGAGAAATTGCTGACGGGAGGGCTGGAATTTTTGCCATGACTCCGGCTGGGCATCTGGCATAAATAGAGGTCATATGAACCGAATATCATAACTGATGGTGGTCGGTGATGGGTGAGGGTGCAGTAGCATCGTTTTCTTCGGACAGCCAGGAAGAGGCAGGTCGTTGCATTGGTTGCAGAAGGGCAGTCCATGTCATCTCTATATAACGACAGGGGCTCCAAGAGGTCGCCGGCTTTGACTCTCGTTGATTAAGAGAAGTATCCCACTGGTTTACGAGACGACCCAGTGGATTGGGAGTCAAGCAAGATGGTCTCCAAGACCAAGGCTCATGCGGGTAATGAGGGAAAACGGACCATGAGTTGCAGCATGTCAGGCGTAATAAGTGCATTGCTTTCTTTCTCTCTTCTTTTTTCTGATCAAAGATCCTTTGCCTGCCTGTCTAAAAGAGTTGGAAGCTAGGTAAAGCTGCTTGATAGTTCCCAACCTGACAGCCCAAGGTATCTACTCCTTGCTCTGCTCTATCAAGATATATCGACAGGAAGCTATATAGTATCCGCTGTACTATAATCGCTCGAAACAACGGTTCGTAGAGTTTGCATGTAGTCCGACATTTGCCTTTCTGTGACTGATATATCGATGTTGGCCCGCTGCCACAGACATATTCATCTCTCTTGGCTTTGTTCGTTTGACCTTTTGGAGGCACATTCTCCCATTACCAATTCGACCTTCCATAGCCGAATGCGAAGCATGCCCGGAGCATTTTCTGTTTGTGATGGATGCATCGGAGCGACACCCTGGGAAAAGCGATTGACCCAGTCGGAAAAATTCCCCAAAGCAAGATCAAATCAAAATATTCGTCTCTCCAATTCACCAGAACCATCATTGTTCCCAAAGGTTTTCTGTTATGAAAACCTTGCGCCAGTTTATTACTAGATCGGAGACCAACGACGTGCAGAGAGATGTGACCAACGAACGATCATTCGACGTTCTGGAGTTCGTATGGACCGGCGATAGTCCAGGCGGCCGTAGCAACTTCTTTCCAATGACCAGAAAGTATCATGGCCCCCTTTGGCAGCTCTGGGAGAAAAAAAAAAAAAAAAAAAAAAAAAAAAAAAAACACGAATGGAATGCAAACGCTTTGACAAACAGGAGAAATCGACTTACCCATCTTCCTTAATACCAGTTCCTTGAGGCTCTGGCTCTGGTGCAGCAGGCATCGCATTTCCAGCTCCCTGGAAATCCGGTTGTCCTACACCGTATCCTTGGGAGAAATCGTGATGGAATGTCTGGGGGACGTTCTGTAGGCTGTCGGTATCAAACTGAGGGTTCTCGACACTCTGAGCCACAAAACCAGTGGATTGAGGAGTAGCTGATGGGGCTGAAACGGAAGGTTTTGGGGGTTCTGCTGCAGAGGCTGCTGCTTGAGCTGAAGACTCATCTGCGTCGTACCTGGGGGTTCTAACGTCAGTCAAAAGCAAAGAGTGTCGGAGAAAGAGCAAGCCATACAGATCAGCGAAAAGATCCTCTTCAACACCTTCTGGGTCCGCCATGATGAATGTAGGAGAAAAGAGAAGCAGATAGGCTATAGGGGGTATTAATCTAGAGTAAGTTGCCAGCAGTGAGTTCTGCGAAGGAATCGAAGTCGCGTTTCGGACGGGACTAGGGAGACGCAAGTGTTTCCAGTAATCTCAAGGGATCGAGCCCACTTGACGATATCCAGCGAGCACGAGTAGCCTATGACAATGACCGCAGTAATTGATGATGAGGACGATGGTGGAGAGGATGGTGAAGAGAGGAGAGAAGAGGAAGAAGAGGAAGAAGAGGAAGAAGAGAAGAAGAAAGCGGAGAAATCGACGAGGGCGACCGCGCGGGAACCGCACCGGGCAGGTCCGACAGCAACGACTCTCCCTCTAACCACGCGCCAGAGCAGCAGTCCATTCGGTTTTACAGATGCAGGGTTTGGCTTAATTACTATTGTTATTTTCAGTGGTCGAGTAATTCCAGAGGCAAAGAGCTTGCCCCGGGTTGCTGAGTGCCCCGCTCTATCTACTCTCGATGATCTGTTCTACTGTTGCATCCAGAGTGTCGCTTTACGACTGACCACTTCCTCACAATGGCGACGAAGAAGGGCCAGCAACAGGTATGTCTGATCAGCAGAGGTATCGCGCGTACTACAGAGAGCTTGGAGCTAATCAATATACAGGAGATGGTCCAGGTCGGTTCGTACCTCACTACTCTTGCGTCTTGGATCCCCCAGGTACAGTGGCTGATATAGCTCTTTCTGCACTTTATTGAAACATACAGACCATTCTGGGTATGCGCTGCTGCACAATTTCATTCCTCTATGCGTGTTCTGTTTTGTCTGGCCGTACCCCATGCTAATGACGCACCTTCAATAGTCGGACAGGATCCCCCTTTTGGAAGAATAGCTCCGGATCCTTGAGCCAAGGATCTAAACCCCAGGAGCAGAATACCGTCGTAGGCGCCTCATACTCCCATGCCAATATGCTGAAGTCTGTCTTCTCTTCCCAAATTGTTAATGCCAACTGTCGAGTGCGCTGACGAACATGCGACAGAGGGATTCCGCAGCAAAATACACGACCCGAAACTCCTCAAACCTCATCAACGTCGGGTCACGCGCAATCCACCACATCGCCGCCCCTTCGACCGGGGACATCCACTCACTCATCATATCCAGGTGTCATGGGTTATACAGAAGACGACGACGACAATGATGACGAGGAGAGCGATATCGTCTATGACGATGACGAGGATGAGTTCGGACTTCCCAGCATTGCAAGTATGCGGAGGAAACCAGCAAAAAGTGCAAGTGCCTTGAGATCCACAGGTGTTTATCCGGGCAGTGGTGGAAGAAATAGTGGTGGCGGTAACGGCGAACCTGGAGGCAATGGAGCAAGCCTTGGCTCTGGCGCGGGAACTGGCAGGGGCCGCGCAAACAGCTCCGATATTGCCGAGGAACGCGGTGCACAGATGTATCCGACAGCCAGGAAGGGAGAGGGCAAGATCCTTCGGCCCCAGTATAAAGAGATTTTAAGAGGTAAATCAACTAGGCCTTTAGTGGTTCGTCAGAGAACCTGCTAACCTGAACGGCTCCAGATCCTGCCAATTCCCTGAACCTCATCAATCACAACCCACCACCGAAGGATGCATCGCCGAAAGAAAACGACATATACTCGAGCCGCATATCCCGGATCAACAAGTTCAAACGGCTCTTACAGACGAGCACCGTCCCTTTAACAGACTTGAGAAACTTGGCGTGGTCAGGAGTCCCTGAGGAAGTGCGGGCTATGACCTGGCAAATTCTCCTTGGTTATCTCCCTACGAATAGCGAACGACGAATTTCCACCCTTGAAAGAAAGCGAAAAGAATATCTGGACGGGGTCCGACAAGCCTTCGAACGCAGCTCCGCGGCCGCTGCGAATCCACCTCCCCCATCGACAGGACGCGGACGCGGTATGGACGAAGCAATATGGCATCAGATAAGCATAGACGTCCCGCGTACTAGTCCCCATATTCCACTCTATAGCTACGAGGCTACGCAGCGCTCCCTGGAACGGATTCTCTATGTCTGGGCTATACGGCACCCAGCGAGTGGCTATGTGCAAGGCATTAATGACCTTGTGACTCCGTTCTTCCAAGTTTTCCTTGGCGTCTATGTTACAGATCTTAATGTTGATGAAGGCATGGATCCGGGCCAACTACCGAGGAGTGTGCTTGATGCCGTGGAAGCGGATTCATTTTGGTGCCTCACGAAATTACTGGATGGTATACAGGACAACTACATATATGCACAGCCGGGCATTCAGCGACAGGTCAGAGCGCTACGAGATTTGACTGTGCGAATCGATTCAGGTCTTGCAAAACATTTGGAAAACGAAGGGGTGGAATTCATGCAATTCAGTTTTCGATGGATGAATTGTCTGCTCATGCGGGAAATGAGCGTTCAAAACACCATCCGGATGTGGGATACGTATTTGGTATGTTTTTATACCATGCCATGAATACAGGGCCAAAATTATATGCATACTGACCAACACACAAGTCTGAGGAGCAGGGCTTCTCACGATTCCATGTATATGTCTGTGCAGCATTTCTTGTTAAATGGTCGGAACAGTTGTTAAAAATGGACTTTCAGGTGAGCGCATTCCCTGCCGTTGGAAGGGAACAGGAGGGAGCAGGAAGAGCTAACTTATCCCACAGGAGATTATGATGTTTCTCCAGGCTCTGCCGACGAAAGACTGGACGGACAAGGATATCGAACTGTTATTGAGTGAAGCCTTCATTTGGCAAAGCCTTTTTCAAGACTCCCGTGCTCACCTCCGTCCAACTGGCGAGAAGGCTCCCGAAGATAACATGTAATAATGTCAATCATAATTCATTAATGAGCTTGGATATACGACACTCTTTAGTTGCTCTTTGGACGTCTGTATAACTTAGGTGAAGTGGAACCCCTTTTGGTTGAATGCCCACAACAACTTTAGGAAGTCGTTTTCATCACACATCCTGGCCCGTTTATCCGCAAGTTTTGTATCCTCTTCCAAGACCTGGCGTACCTTCTCGCGCACCAGTTCGGCCACCTTGCCCTTCTTCTTGCGGTTCGGCCGGTTCTTGAGAGCTTCTTCGATGCGGGCATTTGCTTGCTCCTTGAAGAAATCAGGAACGTCGTCCTCGTCATCCACTTCCATGTCCTCGTCTTGCTCCTCTGCCTCATCGTTTTGCCCATCGCCCATGTCCATAGCATCGCCGTCTCCTTCGACCGGACCATCCTCAACCTGAATATCGTTTTGCGCACACCACGTCCGGTAATTAGCCTCCAACATATCCATAACGGTGGACTTAGTCAGGAAACTAGAACGAATAGTTTTATTCTTCCGGACAAAGACGATTCTCAAAAGCCCATCCCATTCTTCGTAGCTGATCTGTGGCCTGGGGTTTTTGGGGACTAGACGGACAACACTCGATTCCACCAGCGGTGCAGGCTTGAAATTATTCTTCCCGACCTTCATGATGTGGTCGATCTTGGCCCACATTTGCGCGTTGACGGAAAGTCGACTATAAAGTTTATCTCCTGGTTTAGCAAACAGTCGCAGTGCAAATTCACGCTGGAACATAAGAATGCAGATTCGAGGCGCTGGGGAGGTTGCGAGGAGCTTGAAGGTAAGGGGGGAGGAAATCTGGTGGAAGATGATGTTAGGGCTTCTATGCACCTAAGATAAAGATAGCTTATACAAGAAACACACATACCTGGTACGGGGTATTGCTAATGCAAACGTCAAAATACGGAAGTTCTGTCTTGATCACATCTCCCAGGATGACGTCCAGACGGGGCTGCGCCGGCGTGCCCTGGACACGCTTGGTGATTTCTGCGGCCATTCGGGGATCCAATTCCACAGCAATAACCTTCTTCGCCTTCTCAAGAATTTTGACTGTCAGGTTGCCTGTACCGGGACCAATTTCGAGCACGACCTATAAAGCGCATATTGATCAGTACAATGTTCTTAAAAGCGCATTTGTACCAAGAGGCTCACGTCACTCTGCTTTAACTCAGCCTTGTCCACAATAGCCTGAGCAATACCGGGGTTCTTCAACACGTGCTGACCAATATCCGTATTCATTTTAAAGACGCTGTTGGCCGCCTTCGTTTTGGCTGCCGCATCTGAGTAGGGGTTCGCTTTTGAAGCGCTGTTGCGCTTGCCCTGCTTCGCTTTTGGCATCGTACTGGGATTACCACCACAAATTGGACGTAGGGGGTGGGCCAAGTGGTACTCGGCCAGAGTGATTGGGCAGCCGTAGTATCGGGAGGGTTGAATTATATGAATCGCAATTCGCAATGTTCATGGACCTTTGACCTTTGAAGACATATATCGTTCGTTTAATTAGTTCTTTTTTTTTTTTTTTTGGCGGAGGACCCGATAAGATTACCGGAGCCGGGGTTATGTTTTTGCGGGCCATCACTTTCGACGCCAATGCGGACCATTGCATTGCACGTCCTTTCAGCGCGACAGCAGTTAGGATTCTGATTCTTTTTCCGTTTCCCTGCACAGGCTTTTCCTCAATATGGCGTCCGGGCGAAAAGATTTTCTGAGCCAGCCAGCCCCCGAGAACTACGTTGCCGGTCTTGGTAGAGGTGCGACTGGCTTTACAACTCGGTCAGATCTGGGGCCTGCGCGAGAAGGTCCTACACCAGAACAGATCCAGGCTGCACTTACGAAGAGAGCTCAGCTTTTGGGTGCAGCTCCTCCAACAGCATACGGTGCAGGCCGCGAAAAAGGTGGCAAGGAGGAGGAAAAGGAAGAGGAGGACGATGAGCGTTTTCAGGATCCGGATAACGAAGTCGGACTTTTCGCGTACGGCCAGTTCGACCAGGATGACGACGAGGCAGATCGAATTTATGAAGAGGTGGATGAGAGGATGGATAGGCGGCGGAAGGCGAGAAGGTTAGTAGCCAGTCCCTGTGTTTTTGATTTCAAAAGATTGTTCTTTTGTTCATCGGGTTCACCCCGGTTGTTTTGGACAGTAGACCGACTTGAATATTCGCCACCTATAGGGAAGCTCGCGAACACCAGGAGCAAGAAGATTACGAACGAAAGAACCCCAAGATCCAGCAGCAATTCGTCGATTTGAAACGTTCCTTAGCTTCGGTCTCCGAGGACGATTGGGCCAACCTTCCCGAGGTTGGAGACCTTACAGGGAAGAATAGGCGAGAGAAGCAGAATCTACGACAGCGTTTCTATGCCGTTCCCGACAGCGTCATCGCCGGCGCGAGAGATTCGACCCAGTTTGATACAACTGTTGCTGAGGATGGTACAGAGACTGAAGCTCGAGGAGGAGAAGGCGCGGACGGAACAGTGACGAACTTTGCGGACATTGGTGCAGCTCGTGATAAGGTGCTGAAAGTAAGACTTGATCAGGCTGCGCAGGGGTCGGTCGGTGATTCATCGTCGGGAAGTGCGACAAGCATCGACCCGAAAGGATATCTCACAAACCTCACGCAATCAGAGCTTAAGGCTGGCGAGGTTGAGATTAGCGACATCAAGCGGGTTCGTGTCTTGCTCGAATCGGTCACGAAGACGAACCCGAAACACGCCCCAGGGTGGATTGCCCTTGCACGTTTGGAAGAACTGGCCGGAAGGATCGTGACAGCGAGAAACGTTATGACCAAGGGATGCGAGCTCTGCCCGAAGAGCGAAGATGCATGGCTGGAGAACATTCGACTCAACGAAGGACATAATGCAAAGGTTATCGCAGCCAATGCTATCAAGAACAATGACCATTCCACGAGACTTTGGATCGAGGCTATGAGGCTGGAAACAGACTCTCGAGCGAAGAAGAACGTCCTGAGACAAGCGATTCTTCATATTCCTCAGTCTGTCGCTATCTGGAAAGAGGCCGTGAATTTGGAAGACGATCCAGCTGATGCACGCCTCCTTCTTGCTAAGGCTGTCGAGATGATTCCCCTCTCCGTCGAGCTCTGGCTTGCCCTTGCTCGCCTCGAAAGCCCAGAAAATGCACAGAAGGTCCTGAACGCTGCCCGTAAAGCGGTCCCCACAAGCTACGAAGTTTGGGTTGCTGCGGCGCGACTACAAGAACAGATGGGCACTTTCCATAAGGTCAACGTCATGAAGAGGGCCATCCAATCTCTGGCCAGGGAAAACGCCATGCTCAAGAGAGAAGAGTGGCTATCAGAAGCAGAGAAATGCGAAGAGGAAGGTGCGGTTCTTACTTGCGGTGCGATCATCCGCGAGACTCTAGGATGGGGCTTGGATGAAGACGATGACCGCAGAGATATCTGGATGGATGATGCCAAGGGCAGTATCGCTCGAGGCAAGTATGAGACTGCCAGAGCCATCTATGCATATGCGCTGCGTGTGTTCGTCAATCATCGATCGCTCTGGCTTGCTGCGGCTGATCTTGAGCGTAACCACGGGAGCAAGGAAGCGTTGTGGCAGGTCCTCGAGAAAGCCGTGGAAGCGTGTCCACAGAGCGAAGAGCTATGGCTGCAGCTTGCGAAGGAGAAATGGCAGTCCGGAGAGATTGATGACTCGCGACGCGTGCTGGGACGTGCTTTCAATCAAAATCCTAACAATGAGGATATCTGGCTGGCGGCCGTCAAACTCGAAGCCGATGCGGAACAGACGGACCAAGCCAGAGAGCTGCTTGCAACAGCCCGGCGCGAGGCCGGAACAGATCGTGTCTGGATCAAGAGCGTTGCTTTTGAGCGTCAGCTCAATAACATCGAAGATGCTCTTGACCTTGTAAACCAGGGTCTCCAGCTCTACCCGAAGGCCGACAAGCTTTGGATGATGAAGGGCCAGATCTACGAGACACAAAACAAGTATCCCCAGGCCCGGGAGGCCTACGGAACAGGCACGAGGGCATGCTCTAAGTCCGTTCCCCTCTGGCTGCTGGCCTCGCGATTGGAAGAAAAGGCCGGCGCAGTGGTCAAGGCTCGTTCCGTTCTCGACAGAGCGCGTCTTGCTGTTCCGAAGAGTGCAGAATTATGGACAGAGAGTGTTCGGGTTGAGCGACGCGCCAATAACATCAGCCAAGCGAAGGTTCTTATGGCCAAGGCCTTACAGGAAGTCCCTGACTCCGGGTTGCTATGGAGCGAGAGCATCTGGCATCTGGAACCGCGGCCGCAGCGGAAGGCCCGGAGTCTGGAAGCAATCAAGAAAGTGGAAAACGACCCAATTTTGTTCATTACGGTGGCGCGCATCTTCTGGGGAGAGCGTCGATTGGAGAAGGCCATGACATGGTTCGAGAAAGCGATTGTTTCCGACAGCGACTTTGGGGACGGATGGGCTTGGTACTACAAGTTCTTGTTGCAGCATGGCACAGAGGTAAGTTTTGTTTTTCATTCTTCTTCCTTTTCTTTTCTCCTTCCATGGAAATAGAATTTGGACAACTAACAATAACCCAGGAAAAACGAGCGGACGTTGTATCCAAGTGTCTCATAACAGAGCCCAAACATGGCGAAGTCTGGCAATCTGTCGCTAAAGATCCGGTCAACGCGCGCAAGTCAACCGAAGAGATACTCAAAATTGTTGCGAGCAACATGAATTGAATTGATCCTTTCCTCTTCCTTGCGTCAGGTTAGATGTAATACTATACTCTTTTTGCCTTTGATTTTTCTGTTTCAACCCTGTATGGAATGATTATTGATAGCTGCATTTCTGGCGTTATGGGACCTATATACTCACAGGGTAGTCAAAAATGATTATTGGTTTTTCTGGGTGTTTTTGGTAGGTACAAGAGAATACTGCAAGGGAAGGAAAGAAAATTGGTTGCCATCGGAATAACGGTTATTCTAGGCGTCTCTACAGTGCTCTCTCATATTGGCTTCTACCATCTAGCCCTAATACTATTATGTATCCCCATTGGGGACCTTGTCAATACGAGTGATGATGACACTAAGAGCTATGAAATAATACATACACATGATTTCTCTTCTCTTATTTTTGCGTACCTGAAGCACCCAAGGATCTACCATATATTATTGGTGTATATACTACCTAATCACGAAGACCTGAAGCTATACAAAACAACCTCCTCAGCACCCTCCAAAGCCACATTGTTCATGCCTAAACCCATCTCTCAAGTTATCACCAAACCTAGATTAATGGCCGGCGTATTCCAAAGTAGGAGATATAAAAGCAGAGGAACGAGGCAAAAACCCACCGACTTGACGAAATAGAAAAAGCAAGTGCATATCAAACTCCATACCGAATGCAAAAGTCGTTGAGTCACATCGACAGTGACAGCTTCCCTCCATACTCCCAGGACGCCAGACAGAGGCGCTGTAGTCTTGGTCCAAATCGTGCCAAACTCAGCGCCAACAAAACGGGGCTAAATAGTAAAGGAAATAAATAGAGCCGAGGATAAAGCAAAAGACCGGCCAAATAGTACAAAGAGGTAGAAAGATGAAGGAGAAAAAAGAAGAAAAAAGAAGAAAAAAAGAGAGAAGTGAGTGGTTAAAGGGAAGGATGTTCATGTGGCCATGGACAGACACTCGTCGAGCAATGAATCCAACTGATCCCGGTCTGTAGTTGCGGCCCCTTCCCATTCTGATTCGTCGTCCACGTCCATCTCGTCAGAAAAGGCCGCTTTCATGTCGTCGTGAGGGATCTCCACTGTCTCGTCGACCCGCTCTTGTTTATCCGTCTCAAGCTCATCCTCTAAATAGCCACCCATGATCTGATCCAGGATCAAGGGCATATGGCTGAGAGCCCCAGAGCCAAGATCCAAAGCTAATCGAAGATCCCGGACTCCGAGAGGCTTTCTGACGGCCGCTTCCTTGGCCTCGACTGGCAGTAATCCAGTCGCGCTATCCTTACCGATTTCTCCTCGAGTATAAGCCAGCTCCTCCTGTTCAAGCTGCTGCCGGTATTTCCGCATCATCATGCCATTGATGGTACCCGATGGGCCATTGGATCTCGTTCGTGAAAAGACGACCGACAGGACCTCTTTCACAAAGGTCTCTGTTGCAATCGCCATAAAATCCGCACACGGGACACCCGCACCACTGACAATGGACTCTTCATAACATATGGGGATCATGCGCGTATAAATAGATTCCGAGTCAGGGAACTCGCCCGTTTCCGAAGCCAGGGGTTGCGCGTAGCGTTTTCGAATCTCCAATTCCCAGTCTATATAGTAGATGACGGTTAGCTTCTATAGATTGCAACAATCCGTCGCAAACCAATCATACTCGTCTTATTTAAACCACCTGCGCTTGCCGGGACTTGGCTTGGCAGTTTGATTTGCTTTGCCAAATGATACTCTTCCAGCTCATTCGGGACCGTTTCGTTGGGATCGCGCTAACCCAGAGAACCCGTTAGCTCCTACCAGACCATCTTCATATGTCCTTGGACATACCTCGGGGATCGCTTTGATACGTCGACGGTCTCGAGGAGGCAGCTGCATGACCTCCGTCTTCAGCCTGTGCTCGGCCGCATCTCCGGAGGCCGGTTTCGACACCACAGAGGGTTTATCATTCGCCGACACCCAACTGGCAACTCCATGATCAGGAAGATCTCTGGTAAGATTTCCAATGATCGCGCATATAAAGTTGTTGTGAAGGTATTCTGTCTTCGGATCGGCGCATAGGATATGATCGACACGCGACGAGTATTCACTCTGGTTGAGATGCCCTGTAGTAATCCCAGGAAAAAGAAATCAATCACTCCATTGCGACGCGAAAAGAACCATATAAGCAGGCAAAGCACATACCTAAAAGAAAGAGCGCCGTAGATTGCTTGTACTCGGCCCAATTGTCGCCGATGGCACCTTTCAACTCCGTATAGGCCGGTTCCAGGTCAAGTCGCGGCACCGAGATCAACGCCTTGCTTGACTTTTGCATCGCGGGAACATTCGCAGCGGACCCCTTGGACGAAGCTATTGCGGCCGATGCGGCGTCTGCCCGGCTCAGGGCCGCCGGGTCAATCTGCATGGTTGGGCGAAGGCTCGCAGAAGCGCGACGGGCTGCGCGAAGCCGGAGGCGGGGAGAAGAACTATGCCTTCATGAAGGAGCGTCGAAATCTTCCCCCTTTTTTTTTTGTTTTCCTTCTATAACAAAGGTCCTCGAGCCAGCCACGAGCTTGCGGGGGATGGAAGCATAAATGAAACCGATGGAATCGCGATGGAAAGGGGCCCGGGGGAGGTGGTGGTTGATGGCGGAGGTGAATGAAGGAGGTTCGGAAAAGTGACTTTTTCGGTCGTAAATGGTAATGGGGGATTCGGTGCCCTCCCGCCCATGATGAGAATATGCAAATACAGACATCAGCCAGAAAGCGACAGTGAACATAGAATGTATTCTAGGCATAATTTACAGGTCTGGAGACTGTGCCTTCTTCTTCTTCTTCTTTTTTTTGGGGGGTCCATTGTCTCTAGCGATACTACTATGACCTATGACTACTGCAGCTTGACGGCATCTTCATTCAGCATTCCAAACAGCCGGCCGATTTCCCTATTGACCTCTATAATCTCTGTCGATAATTGACCCGTCACTAGGACTGCATATCCGTGAGTATACTGCTAGACTAGGAAGAGAGAGAGAGAGAGAGGGAGGGAGGGAGAAACCACATACTGTATGCATAGATCAAAGCGTAATCCTCATCAGTCGAGGAACGAGACGCTGCTTCGTCCTGGCGATATCGGAAGATCCGGGCGAGGAGTCGGTCTCGCGAATGCTCAATACTAGGAAGTACATCGATCAATGGGTATTCGAGCTTCATGGACGAAGCCATTACTGCCAAGCAGGGCTGTCAGTTGCTTGCATGTCAGTAAGCGCTTGGAAATGGACTCACCTGATAGAAGATGACTGATACGTGACGACAACTGCTTTCTTTCCGAAGAGGTGTATCGAAGGATGGCGATCTCACCCTCGGAAGCGCCCGAATTCTTCACCAATTCGAGATTCATCGCGTGAAACGCATCCACCATGTTCCTGGTACAACGAAGGATATTACCATAGGAAGAGTCGGCAAATGGGCTCTTCAGCTCGAACTCAGACCGGGCTGCGGCCTGAAGAGATTCCATGTAAGATTGGAATCGTTCGATTTTCAACTTTTCTCGGGGAGTCATATATGCCACTGGCTTCCTTTCCATTGCCATGGTAGACGACATCGGGTCACGTTTCCAAATCAAACTCATCCGAAGCCACAGCACGCTCAAACTGTTTTTCAATCGCGTGCGAGCACTGACAGGCCATATCAATCGCGTGATGACCACTCCCCAGATGCAACCAGATAGGACTGCGACCACGCGGTGAAGAACGATGTCAGTGATAACTGGGCTGTCGCCTCCCTCATCATTATGAGGGCCTGCCCCTTTCTGAGTGAGGGAGTAGGCGTACAGGACGGAAAGATTATAGGTGAGCATAATGTATCGACTCAGAGGCCCTTGTTTTCTAACAATATTCAGGTACGACGTCGAGGTCGTCATAATCAATCCTAATACTGCGAGTCCATAAACATTCCCCGCAGTCGTATACCATGCCACCAAAGCACAAGCCGCCCCGAGACTTGAACCGAAGAAACGAGAGTATCCAGACGTATTTGATGTGCCAATGGTCATTGAGCAGACCAACATGTAGGACAGCAGACCCCACTCACCTCTCCACAGGGAGTAGATAGGCCGAGTCGAAGAGATAAACGAAGGCAAGGCATACAGGGCTGCGCCTGTGCCAACTTTGATCGCGAACTTGGTGTCGTCCCGCCGGAAAATTCCAAGTGACTTCCAGATGCGAAATCCTAGTCGCTCTTTCGGCGAGTTCTCGAGACTCGGCGGTGATGGAGAACGAGGATTGTGCTGCTCGCTTGGCGGAATGATCCTATTTGTAGAGCTCCCAATCAATGCTTCTTCTAAGGGGGGCATCAGCATCTCGCTCTTTTTCTTTTGACATTGGTATATTCAGCCTACCTGTATTAATGTCATCTTCTTCTTTCGCTTCAGTTGCGCTTCGACGCCAGAACTTGAGCCAGTTCCACGACCGTCCGTCAGGTCTCTCCTCAGCCTCGAGTTGCAGTTCGTCCAGGATGGCCAAGAGCTCTTGCAATTCTTCTCCAAACGAGAGAAGCGAGGAACTGAAATGACCACAACTTGCCGAGACCTCCTCCAAGTCAGCCCCAAGCTCCATGCTCTGGATCTTCATAACCTGCTTTTGGCGATAGATGGACTTGAGTGCGTTCTCTCTCGACATTTTATAAAGCTCGAGTGCGCGATCGAGACTCAAATGAAATCGGCTGTTGATAGAAACAGGGTAATTTGGCGCGGGTCCAAAGGGAATTTCTTTGAAAATTTCCGTCAATGCGAAAGCAAGAGATCTCTGTAAGCCATTAGCACTTGCCCAACCAGAACACTATGGGGAAAAGAGCATTACCGTAGAAGGCCCTAAATAATGGATGAACACTGCGAAAATATCCGAGTGAGGGAGTACATGATCGCTCGCCGTCATATCATACTGGTCATGGGCCGAATTGGGCCGGTTCTTGACGCAATCTCTTTCCTCTGGTCTTTCGTCGATGGACTCCAAGAAAGAGCTTTCTCCTTCATGAAATGACAATGGACTCAGCAGAGATACATGGCCGGGTCCGCTGGGGCCGCCCTCTAACTGGGTCGATTCAGCAAGCTTAGTTGCCTTGAGCAGCTGGAATTGTACAGCAGCAGCACTGCGCAAACCTCCCATATTATGAGTGATATCTTGCACCTGACGCACGAGGTTCTTCTCAAGTCTGTACTCTTTTTCCGTGCCGACGACGTAATGCTCCAGCTTGGCCTCTTTCACAAGGGCATCGAGCTGGCCGTAGGCCTTCTTGTGGCGGGCGGCTGCGTTGACGAACTCATCTGCTTTAAGCTCCTCCTCTGATCCACTCAAAAACCCCTCTGTAAGAATCACCAGCATGATTGCGAGAGACTCTGTGGTCGCGGTGAGATTAGCCCGGAGTTTCTTTCGGGCTGAGACCGGAAAAATCAGAAACGAAACGGCCATGGCGGCGCTCACGCCCATGACGACCATTTTCAGGACCTGAGAGATCTTGACGAACGATATATCGCCACTCTGCACAGCACCCTCTTTAGTCAGGACGGTGATTATCGAGAGGGAAGCCAACGAACATGCGACATTAACGAGCGGATCTCCTAGCCTCTGTTTTGTCCACCCGATGAATCCCAGACCCCCTCCACAGGACACTATAAGCACCAACGCATGGCCAAGTGGAAGCAGGTGTAAGGTATCTTGGAAAAACATTGTGATACACATGCTCGTGAGGGAGACAAAGGCGGCGTAGCAGAAAGCGAGGAGAGCACATATCAGTGCCTTGTACATGCTTCCTTGCGATCTCGCAGGATGGAAGTAAACAGTCACGGTGGCCACCACATGTTTCCCATCTTGGTTTCCCAGGAACGATGAGATAGCAGGAATGAATGTCGCCAGAGATCCCAGTAGATATGCCAGACTGCACTTCAAAACACCTATCCCCAATTCGGAGCATAGAAACTGGCGTGTCCAAAGCCATCCAACAGCGACCTTTGCACGAGTTTTCGAGAGTATCCCATCATGGTTATGCGAGATTTCGCCCGACAGAAGTCCGCGTCGTTCCTCATGTTCCTGGTCCGGATTCGCATTGGAACTAGTGCTGGGGCGTGTGAACGGGATTCGCAGATTCACTAGACCTTTTAAACGCTGACCGGTGCTTGGGAGAACAAAAGTTGCCTGGCGTGACTAGATACAGCGCCATCCACATGTTAGCCAAGCTGCTTAAGCCGCATATGCTGGCCATTTGCCATTTGGGAGCTTTCTTTTTTTTTTTACCTTCGGGCGCAAAGAGCGACGGGATCTGGTCGACGAGTTCCCGGACTGAGGCATATTCTCACTTCATTCCTTCCACTCTGTGCCAATGCTGACAGCAACAAGAGTCCATCATCGAAGAAGAAGAACGACTCTTGGACTAACGTTGGCGACGCATCAAAGCTGGTATTTATTTCTCAGCGCGTGTGAGAGCTCGGACTGGGCTCCACCGCCATCGCGTATCACGTGGATGGTCAGATGACATTGATGGCATCAACAGCATTTATTTGGGGATTCACGAAGCGAGAGGAAGACGCTGATGCTACTAGGCTATTGGCATTTCATACGGAGTACAGATGCCTTGTGCGAGGCTATTCATCTAGCGTGCATGACTCCTTGCAGAACATCTGCACCTGGACCAGGATTGATATCGGTTGAAGCCCTAAACCGGTATGAGTACTAGTACGGGGTACTACTGTATTACAGAGTACATCTTGGATCTCCACGGTTAGATAATTGAGCTCACGTTCTAAACACCAGTGCTGTGGGCGTAAGGAATCCATACGCTTCAAGGTACTCCTAGATTCAATCCAGCCCTTCCACCTTCCAGACCTTCACCGCGGCATCAGCTCCAGCAGAAGCCACCTTGGAACTGCCAGCAATCCAGGTCACGCCGTTCACACCTTCCTTGTGAGCATTTGACACCTGCAGCCAGTCTCCAGGGTTGTTCAGGCTCCAGACGAAGATATTGGTGTCCACTGACCCGCTCACTAGATGGGTGCCGCTCTCATTCCAGGCAAGAGAGGTGATCCGGGCAGTGTGCGCCGTCCATCGGTCATTAATCAGACTGCCATCAGCAACCTTATACACAAAGATGCCGCCGCGAGAATCGCCAACGGCCAGGAGCGAGCCATCGGATGAGAAAGCAAATGCGGAGATCGGGTTTCTCGAGGCCTTAATTTCCTTCTTGGGTGAGAGGCTGCTGCTGGAAATATCACAGATCTGGACGGATGAGTCCTCGCTACCAACGGCTGCCGTGGTTCCGTGGGCTCCGACTGCTGTGACAGGAGATCCCGGCTTGAACTCTCCCGACTTCTGTCCATCGTTGTAAATTTCAACGTTCTCCGAAGTTCCCACCAGCACAGTGGAGTTGCCGGCGGCGATTCCATTGGGCTGCCCAGAGAGCTTGGAGGAACTCCCGGTGTATGTCTTAGCTCCGATGTCGACGGACCGAATGGTGTCATCCCAGGCCACACTATAGATCCTGCCAGATCCTTCCTGGGTGGGTGCAAGGCCGGCGATATAAGCCGAATGACTTTCTCCATCTATCTCTTCGGCGGTCCCAGTAGCAACATCCCAGCTGCAGACCCTCCCATCGAAACTTCCCGACCACAGAGTCTCACTACCGCTGTTGGTTCCATATTGGTTCAAGGAAGTGATGCTCTTTTGGTGGCCCTGGATGACCTGTCTGGGCTTGGATGTACCTTCAACGAGGTAGTTAAGATCCCCGCTCAGGGACAAACTAATGAGCAAACCGTCACTTCTGCCAGAAGGCCAAGTCACGCCAACCTGGTGGTCTTTGACATTTGTACCTCCCTCTTCTCCAAGGGTCCAGCTCTGCGAGGCCTTGCCTGCTTCTACATCCCAGATCTTGACGGTCTTGTCAGCGCTCGCGGTAGCAAATTTCCGCGAGTCACCCGACCACGAAACCCCGAAGATGCTTCCTTTGTGTTCACCCTCCCCAATCTGACCCTTGGCTTCCCCGGTCTTGCCATCGTAGAGCCAGATCCTCCGGTCCGCACCCACGCTGACCAGCGTAGAGCCATCCGGGCTGAAGCCCGTACCATAGACATAATTGGTGTGTTTTCCGCGGAGGGCAGAGTCGAACTTGAACGGCGCTCCGTGGTAGAAGTTCAACCCCATATCGTCGCCGCCAGCGGCTGCCCGTAGAGGTCTCTGCTGTCTGATTGCGACGGTGTTTATCTGCTGGGTGTGTCCGTAGATCTCGCCGACTGTATTCCCACTGTCCCAGGTGATGCAATGACCAAAGCGCTGCTTTCCATTACCAACGGCGATGATCCGCTGGGAATCACCGTCCCAGGCCAGATCATTGATTCTGCCGTTGATAATGCTGTATTCACCCTTAGTTATTCCCTCGCCGACGCAATCCCAAACCCTCACGTAGCCACTGGCATCACCACTGGCAACATAGAACCCGGAAGGTGAGAATCGAGCGACCGTTGCCTGGGCCTTGTGTTCTGTGTACTGCCTGGCGATCGCGGGGTTATCGATCGAACGGACGAAGACGGATTTGTTCGACTATAACACACAGAAGAGCATTATCAGCATACTACTACCATTATGACCACGGATTAATTGAGCCTCTCATACAGTATAAGCAAGACGCTCCCCCTTAGCGTCCGAAGCAAGTTGGGTGGGTTGACCTCTAGTCGTGGAGGGGTTGGCCGCCCAGATAGACTCTGCATGCATGAAGTGTCAGCCACACTGTCCTAGTAGAAAACAAGAAAATGATAACAGACCGTTGGTGATAGTCATAATGATAGCAGGAGTTTGGCGTAAAAAGAAAAGGAGACAAAGTCAACAGAGGGTGAAGATCAAAGGGCCGGAGAGGCTAGTGTTTATATAGAAGCCAAAGTCGCGGTTGACGTGGTGGGGAATAGGCATCGCAACGGCAGTTTCAGGCGGACGATCTTCTTCAAGCGCAGAGCACTCTTTTTGCTGCTGCTTAGGAGAAACAAGGAAGTCGCAGTAATTTACGGAGTAGTATGGAGTACGTAGTTTCGATATCAGCGTGTTGGATGAGTGGTTAACTAATAGTACATGGCGTCGTGCTGGAAGTTGCTAGAAAAAAAAAAAACTCCCATATAATCGGCCATTCGTATGGTATCTGTGGGACATTCCTCCCTCCCTCTCCTTTTTTACATCTGGCTAAACGGTTTTATCTCAGAAAGAACCAGACTTCGCTTCCATTTTCGCCTTTGTCTCCGCGGCGAGGATCTCCGGGTGTCTGTGAACACTGGGCATGAGTCCCAGCCCAATGGCTCGACGGATGGCCTTTGCAATCCTGCGCTGGTTGACTGGTCGAAGACCGGTCTCGTTTCGATGCTTGATGCGTCCCATCGTGGTCATGTATTCGGACATAATCGAGAAGTTCTATCATCTCATCCACGTTAGCCGGCGATTTCCTTTTTCTTGCATCTTGATATTTCCGCCTCGGCACCAGGTGTCACCATAGATTGGTAGACTCACCTTGTAGAGATCGAGAGGCTTCTTTTTCAAGGCATCAAACGCATCCGTAGGCGGACTTTGGCGCTTCCTCCACTTCTTCATTTCTGTTGGGCTAAGGTCGTGCGGCGAATAGACATCCCCCGCCTTCCAATCGCGCGTCATGAACTTCTCCAACGGCTTGCTCTCCAGTTGTATTCTTCGTTCTTCCTGGATTCGTTCGCGGTCCGGGGACTTTCTCTGGTATACTTTGGTGTTGGCTTTCCTGGACATCAGCAACCGATACAGCATCGAGACCTTTTGAATTCACGCACCTCGTTGTTTATCATAGACAGCACGTCGAATGAACGCACTAGAATCTTGCGAAGCCGTTGAATTCCACCGGCATGTTGCCGGTGACCCAACACTAGGGCCGAATGTGCGCAGAGATAACCGGGGGAAGAGAGTATTGAGAGCCATAGTGTACAGCGACGACTCAATTGAACTCACTTCGACAGTTTATATCGGACGTAGAAGAACAATAGACAGCCAAAAAGTAGTAGAGAACGAGCGTTGACGGGAGGAAGTGGAGCGGATCGAATTCGGATTTCTCTCGATGCCAAGCCAAGAGCCGCTCGTCTTCTTTTCCGCCGCCGCGAGTCTCTTTGAAATACCCAAAGCAGCTCACTTTATCTCGCCAGACAATTCAAATTGCTGCTACCAGGTCAATTTCTGTGTTCCTCTTGCTGCATTGCTGTTCTCGTTGCCCGGTGGTCAGGTCTATCTATGTCCCGCGTTGAGAACCGACTCTGAGCTCCCCTCCAGCTCCGAACTGGGCGACAACATACGTTAGCAGGCTGACAACGGCTGAAGAACCTCTCTTGAAAATGCAGTCCCATCTGACCAGACGCGTGTTTCGAGCGATAGTGAATAACGAGCCGCTGCATTCTCCGCGATGCCGTCACTGTCTCCCCCACACCATCTCCACGTATCGAGCTCGAAGGCCAAGCCTGTCCAACTTCAATCATGTTCAGCGACGCGGGCTGTTATCGTTGGATATGTCATCACCGGCTCCCAGTGAGCTACGGGCTAGCACTCTGCCGTCTGAAACAGGTCTGAAGACGATGAGAGACCTGGAGCGAGCGCTGACGGATAAAAGTCGGGGCCCCTCAAATGGCATACTTGCAAAAGCCTTTCAAGAGTTCTTTGCTGCGCGAGCTGACACACCTGGGTTTATCACTGGATTCCAGGCGCATCTGCTCAAGGTAACATGGAATTACTTGAGAGCGCAACAACAAGAGCTAGAACCGGAAGATTGGACGGCCATCTTCTCTACGGAGAGCCTTGAGAATCTACTTTTTGTCTTGTCCGAAGCCTCATGTCTGCGCGAGTCGCGAAAATCAGTCTTGGAGATATCTCAGTCCGCTTTCACGGAGCTATGTGCGGATCATGGATTCGGCCCCAACGAGATCAGCAGACCCGCGCTGACATCCTACATCAACCTGTTAGCTTTGAACGGCAGACCTGCGGACGCTCGGTACGTTGTCGAGAAGTTCTGGCCGAAACTGCGAAAGGCCAGACCGTCACCGTGGCTTGCGGTCATAAAAGGCTTTGCGCTTCAAAACAAGAGAGGCGAAATCCGATGGACCGCAGAGAGGCTCGAGAAGCATCCGAAGAAGCTCGACCGTGAAACTCACGAAGAGTTAGTTCTATTGCTTATCGAGCAAGATCTTCTCAACGCTGTCCAGGTAATCTATGAGCGTCCTCTCATGCCTGGCCATGAACCGACGCTTTCTACAAAGGAAGCTGTGATTAGGTATGCGCTATTCAAATCCGAGACTGTTTGGGCGCAGCCTATATTTGAGTCTATCATTTCGGTCCCGATCTCGCAAAGAATGGGCCCTAGCTTGCTTTGGGAAGCAGCCCATGGAAAAAGCGCATTCGACATCTCGGAGACGGTTAAAACTTGGATTGCGGAGGACCCTGAGGCAAAGCTGTCGCTTACGAATTCATACCTTAACGATTTGATCCGCCTTGCCAATGCAATGAATGATCCGCAGCTAGCAACAGACTATTCTGCTCTGGCTTCCCAATGGGATCTCCAACCTGATTCGGAAACACAGGCACTGCAGTTGGAGTCTTGCACTCTTAACAACAATGTCAGCAGGGCATTAGAGCTGATGCAGGAGTTATCTCCCTCGGCAGTGTTCGAGCATCTATCGCTTGTGAACAGACTCATAACAATGCTATGCTGGTCAGGGCAGGAGGATGCCCTATTCAACCAAGTCTCTGGTGTTTTGGGTCCTTTGTTTGAGAAAAATGTCCACCTGGAAGGGAAAACGATCGCAGCATTGACACGGCTGCTGCTCTACCGCCATGACTGGGAGGCTGTTTCCGAGCTGCTTCGTCCACGCTTAGGTTCCTACGAGTCGGAAGACATACACGAAATCCGGAACGTGCTCACCGATTACATCCTGGATAGCAACCAAAAAACCGATGACGTGTGGGAGGCGTATAATCTTTTGCGACTTGCATTCCCCGAGACAGGCGTGCCGATGCGCACCAACATCATGACTACTTTCTTCGAACGCGACAGGAGTGACTTGGCATGTCTGGTCTTCGGACACATGCGGCAAGCTGAGAACCGCACCCAGCGACCAAAACCATTCACCTATGCCCGCTGCTTCCAAGGGATCGCGCGGGCAGGCGATGCGAAGAACCTCGAATTGGTGCACAACATGCTCAAATTGGACACGCACGTTGACCTTGGGACCCAAGTACGGAACGGCTTGATGCTCGCCTACGCGTGCTGTGACATGCCCGAAAAGAGCATGACGATATTCCGCGACATTCTCAAGTCCGAAGATGGACCAACGCTCCGCACCATCGCAATCTTCTTCAAGGCCTGCGAGAGCCACCCCAACGGAGTCCAGGAGGCGGTGAAGATGATGAAGAAATCCAAAGTGATGGAGATTGAAATCGACCGTCGGATGTACACGTCGTACATTGTCGCGTTCGCTGCAAATTGCGAATTTGACCTTGCGGTCCAGGCCGTGGAGAACATGCAGGCCGAGACTGGCTACGAACCGACGCGCAATACGTAAGTCTTCCCCCCTG
>PQMF01000170.1:0-49982 GCA_003004485.1 Aspergillaceae sp. MA 6039 | reverse complement strand
TTTTTTTTTTTTTTTTTTTTTCACGTTCTTGGTAAGGTTGCTTCGCCTCGTTATTCTTTAGTGTCTGCCTTGAACCATTTGGCTCAGTGATACCTTTTTTCTGTACGTTAGTTACGAGTATCAGGGGGTTGGGAAAACTAGCGCTGGAATCCAGCTACAATTATCCACAAAATTCTTCCTATCGCATGATTTGTAGTCAATAGTCACAATCCCATTCACTGTTACGCCGAGTACAATCGGAGATAACGGAGACCCCTGATAATCAAAATCAGATGATGATCATCAACCACTGTAGAGCAAAATAGCCAAACCATGGTACCTATGTCAGTGGTTGCAGATGATCATCCCGTAGTACAGCAGATTACACTGCTGTACTATGCATGTTTATGCAAGAGCGTTGTTGCATCAATATCATTCTTAGTGTAATAATACGAGAAATATGCAAGTGCATGTAGCATATAGGACCATGTGCTCTGCTCATGTGCCACAAGGGAGCACAAAATATCCCAGAGGACCCGGGAGACTATGGATAACTCCGTACTCCGAAGTACTCCCGTAGTTAGAAGGGATGATAGCTAAATTAGTGATTAGCGCGTGGTAGCTAACCTTGCTCCGGAGGACGTTACTATTCGGTTTACACCGGAAGACCACGGATATTTTAATATGAGATGTTAACTCCCTAGTATTTTGATTACGGACCGATGTTAGTAGAGTTCGGATTAATCGGACTGCGGATGTGATAACGGACGGACAAGCTGCAACATGATCTACGAACTGATGTTCGATCAGCCTCTAGGGATCCTAGTCCTGCGAAGAGCTACAGCTGTATGCACCGGAATATTGATGAAAAGGTGTAATGGATGTAATAACAACGATAATAATAATAATAATAATATCATTAGCTAAAGTCTTTGCAATAAACAGACAAACAATCGTATCACATCAGTCTAGTATATATACTGAAGACCAAACTAGGAGGCCCATTCCGGGGTAACTCTCTTGAGAAAGTTCATGAACTTCCAAAACCCAACGGCATACTCGACGTTGCCGTATGGATCGACCACTCGTTCCGGGAAGGCGATACCAGCACCGAACAGGCCACGGACGACCCGCCCGTTCTCCTTGACGTGGAACCCGCCGGACTCGTTATCAAATTCGGGGTTTTCCAGGGGATGGCCGTTGATGGATAACTCCGGAAGGGGGTCGCGTGTGAAGCCAATGGCCTGGACGATGTGCGAGCATGATGGCAGATGGGAGGCCATCTGAGACTGCTCGCGATCCGCACCGCCGCCGCAGTCGACTTTGGTGATGAAGCGGCCTGCTTCGGATTTGGGGAGAGCCTCGTCTTCGAGTTGGTGGCGTGCGAAGTCGGCGGCCAGGCCCTTGAGACCCGTGTTGTCGCGCAGGATCCAACCGTCCTTGGGCTCGGCGTACCGCAGCGCATGGCGGGTGAACCATTTGATGCGCAGCTGCGGGTGCGTACTATGTGCGAGGTCGAGGAGGTTGAGCAGGGCCAGGATGGCACTGTGAGAGGCCCCCACCACGGCGACGGTCTGGCGCTGGTTGCGCGGGATATACGAGGTGAGATCGCTGGGTTTGAGGACGACATTGAGGTCCAGCCTCTGGATGTCGAGCCCGGTTACGGGGATGGGATAGGCCGTCGGAGACGATCCCGTGCAGAGGATCAAGCGGGGCGTTACGATTTGGATCTCGTCGGAGGACCCGGGACGTTGGACGCTTACCGTCCAGTTCGCGGTCTGTATCCATGTTGCCGGATTAGCTGTACCGTTGACACACCATGGCGAACTCTTTCCCAGTCACGAAAAAGGCCAACACTAACGCTACCAGCCTGGTTCGCCGCTATAACCTCCCCCCGACAAGGATAGATCTGGTCCATCTTGACGATTCCATCCGTGAGAGCCCGTAGCATATCTGCCGCATGGTGCAAGTGACAGGTCTTCTCCTGGTCGAGTTTGGCCAACGTCGTAAACGGATTGGGCGTGGGAGTGGTATTAACCACCGTGCGAAAAGGCTGGACTGCTGTTGAGTATGCCTGGAATAACGAGACCTTGGTGTTGCTGCAGCCGTCATTGTCAGTTAGAGTGAGCCCTGACAGCGTCCCCGATCAATAACAACGAACGCACCTGGGCACCTCCCGATATTGCCTGTTAACCCGGCCAGCCTGGAAATACGGGTCAACCCAGGCGATTTTCCCGGCAAGCTGTCGTTCCATGAGATTTCCCACGGCGGCCAGACCAGCTGGACCGGCTCCTACCACGACAGCAGCGCATCTCACAGGTGGGGACATTCTCGTGCTGCAAAAAAAGAATCCGGAAAAAAATCCCAGTGAGGGAAGAAACAGAATATCAAGTAGTATGTATTCTGGACTTATATAAGTATAATAACAAGAGAAGTGGGAAACGCTGAATAGGAAGGCCAGAAACAGTGTAGAAAAGACCGACAAAGCGGTACAAATGGCGGGAAACATGCGGCTTTTATGACAGGCACAGAGTAAGAGACACCCACAGGGACACCCACACACACACCGAGAGACAGAGAGAGAGAGAGTCCAGATCACGGCGTAATCCTCGGCACAAAGAACGCAATAGCCTCAAAAAACAGACCAGATAAGATGGTGTGAGGAGAAGATAGAGACACCATTTCTTGGCCTGCGCATTCTCTTTTTTTCGTCGTCATCCTCAATATCGCCAGACAGCCAACAAACGCACACAGGCTTGTACTTTCTCCTCCTCTTCCTGTTCTCCCTCTCCCTCTCCCTCTCTCCCTCTCTCCCTCTCTCCCTCTCTCAAGCTAGACGCACGTCATGCCCCACCTGGTTCTCGCTTTCCGTCGGCATCATCTGGTCCTGATTTTGGGTGGTGTCCATTCATGCAGTGTCGCCTTTCAGGGGGTCAATCGGGGCTGGAAGAGAGGCAGCACGGTGCAAGGACACTGGTAAGAACCACTGGCATGCTCCTTTCAACAAGACCCAGAGTCACAAACATGTTGAATTGCAAAGAGGAACAAGGCGTCTCTTATATCCAGCAGGATTGTATAGTGGAGAGTGGGTCTTGGCGCAATTGCGTGATTGCGTGATTGCGTGCTTGAATGAGGTTATCGAGGATTCATGGAGTGGTTTTGGGGTGTTTAGTCAGGCTGAATTTCCTCCGGATTTGGTTACTAGCATTCTACTTGTATCTCCGTATATCTACTCCGTACTCCGTGGTCCCTGACTATGGAAGGATACTAAACAGCCCAGAACACCCGCACGCTCAACCGCTCAACATGATTCACCCAGCCTCCAAATCTCGCACGTCCTACGACAGATATCGAATCTCCCAGTCCCATCTCCCGCACCCGTCGCCCGTCCAATGTAGCCTGGCCCCGTCCTTGGGAACGTTCAATCTCTTCCGCTTCAGGAGTTCCGGGTTCGATGGCATCCAGGTGGTGCCAGGTGATAGTGTACCGCTGCGTTTCCCTCACTGCAGCCTTGTTGGCTTGCAGTTTGTCCCCTGTAGGCAGGAGATGCGGGTCCCCTTCGCTAAATGACCATGGCCCTGGGGGGTCATCGCTGTTCGTCGTTGTCTCGTTGGTTTCGGATGATTCCTGCTGTGTAGATGGGACGATTTCTGCATTGAACCAGGTATACGACGTCTCGTACGCGCCTTTACGACTGCCTCCCCAGCCTTGGTCGTGGGAGGCAATGGTAAAGACAATCTTTCGACATGGGTGGATGGTTCGATGGGGGAGAAGTCTCGACCCTTCCGGTGTCTACAGAATTAGTTATCCATTATTCATCCATCCTGACACTCTGCACAACAGGAGTATACGAAGTACATACCCTGTCAGAACACAATGGCCCTGTCCTCAACAGCTCCCGATCCGTATCCTTTTGAATCACCGTTCTCTCACCCATACTCACTTCACTCGAAGGCCAATATTCCGCCGCATCGATGATCAAATCCACAATCTCTGGCGGAATTGCTTCTGCCACAATCTTCCACTGTAGTAGATATCTAACCTTGAGCACCTCGAACAAGCTGGGATGGAAGGGCTCATCATCGTCTTCAGCGCCGTCAGGATTCTGACTCGCGGTACTGATAGAGTCTGGGGAAGAGGAACCTGCGGGTGCTGCCCTTCTGCGACTAGACGCGGCTTGTTCAAAGGCAGCGTAGCGCTGCGTGTCATTGACCATGGGGAACATCCTGGCGAAGAAGTTCAGCTTAGCATACGTCACAGCAAAGAGTAGCCTACTCGTCGAGGGAGCTTGTAGAAGAGGTAGATCACAAGGGTATCACATATGTAAACAGAAGGAATAATAATCGAGCTAGAAAGGATTCAGCATTCGTACCATGACACAAAAGTGGCTGATTCTTTCAGTTGAGTTGGATCAGGTACATGAGATCAGCTGACCCCGCTCGGCGGTCTACAAGTATGCGATAGAATGCCAGGCGATATCCCCCCGAATTGGCACCCCATCCAGCTGGAGACTTGGACACTGACACAGGAGAAGAGACAAGCTGCTCGATTACTGTACAAGAGCTACCTATCTACTGTGAGAGGATGGACTATTTAAGCAGTACACTGGCACTACTCTAAACATCGGTTTCCCAACTACAGTAAATCCGGGTACAGCGAGATAATTGAGGACGCTGTAAATTCTGCTATCCTCAGCATTCGCCTCAGGGGTGCTTGACTCTCGACATCTTCGTAGTTGAGGCGACTGTGTGTTGAGAACAGTAAGATATTGTTATGTTCCAGGGATAAATTTAATGACGTCATGGCAGGCTTATCGCATCAACAAAGCCAAGACCAGAGAGATATAGGAGGACAGAGAGATTGATGACAACTTTTGTGTATGTTCACTAAATACCTAACAGCCCAAACTCCGGTATGCACACACGGGATGGAAGGACCTATTTATTATTCTTCCCTCCACCGGCTGCCCGATAGGCCGCGGCCCTCTGCTTGCTGCGATTATTCTTTTTCGCCTTCGACCCCCGACTCTTCGTCTTCACCTTGATCTGCGAGCCCTCTGTGGCTCGAACACCCTCGAACACCATGGAGTTCTGCGCGACGGATCCCCTATCCCGTGCCTTTATCTGCGCCTGGCCCGCTTTACCAAGTAGCTTCCCGGCGCGGCCCTGCAGTGTCTTGCGCGAATCCGCGATCTTGTCGTTGCTGGGGGTCTCGCGCTTCTTCGCGACCCTCTTGGCTCGCATCACGCGGAGTTTGCGGGGTAGCAAGGGCGGGAATTTCTTGCCGTCGAGAAGGAGGGCTTCCTCCACGCAGTTCTGGTCACGGAATTGCACGTAGGCGAAGCCTTTGCCAACGCGGGTGGCTGCATCGCGGACGACGCGAACGGATTCGACATTTCCTCGCGTGGACTTGGTGGTGGTAGGGTCGGCTTTCGTCTTGCCGGTTTCTGCGTTGAAGGTGCGCCACAGGCCCTCTTCAACGTCGGCCGGTGCCGTGTTCTTTTTCTTTCTCTTTTCTTCTTCTTCCGGATCGGTCGTTTGGTCGACGAAGTCGAGGTTACCCACGAAAATGCATCGTTTGTTGTCTGTAGGCGCCGGATGGGCGATGTTGTCCACGCGCAGGTGTCGGTCCAGGACCACCGTTCCGTTCAGGGCTGAGGGCGCTTTACGAGCGGCTTGGACTGTGTTGTAAATGGCGTAGGCGTTCGTGCTTGGTGTCGTTTCGTCCATAACCTCGCGTCTGGCGAATGAAGCACGCTTGGGGATCTTGCCTCTGCTGGCAAAAGCAGTAGAACGGAAGCGGATGGATTCTAATTTGTGAGGACCGGACGATTCAGGAAGCGTCGAAAGGAATGACTCCAAGTGTTTGAGAAGATTCTTCTTGGCCGAGTGCGACGTGATAGCCTTGGAGGCTACATTGCCCAGGAAGACGGTACGGTTGGATTTTTCAATTTCCTGACTCTCTGCATTGCCGCCAGTCTGGCTCTCGTGCACCGGCATTGATGCGTTTTTCTTCTCTTCCTCAGACGTAGACCCACTCTCATCATCATCTTCATCATCATCTTCTTCTTCTTCGTCATCGTCGTCGGATGCACTTGTAGATTTTTCCTCAGCGTCTTGCTCTTCCTTCACCCTCTGCCGCTTCTCATTCTCCGCGCGACGTTTCTCGGTCGCCTTTTGTTCCTCCTTTGCGAGGCGACGCATGTACGAATCTTCAAGATCGTCTGGAGCGGCCCTCTTTCGTTTCCGGCTGGGTGCTTCAGATGCCTCTGCTTCAGCGTCGGAAGCTGCATCTTGCATCACCTCATCTTCCTCGCTCCCCTCCTCGTCCTTTTGGGTCTCGTTCTCGTCTTCCTTTTCGTCTTTTTTCCTTGACGAGGCAGGGACTGATGGAGCTTTCACTGGACCAGCCTAGAATAATGAGCAGGAATATTAGCCACAGGCACGCATACTCAACATCGCATGGACACCGCTTACACTCTGTTCGAATAACGATGCCACTGTAGGGTCCACAGAGGCCTTTCCAGACAAAAAAGGAAGACCTGATGCGGGAGCAGCAGCACCAGATTGCGAATCAGTCGCAGACTGCGACTTGTTCTTTTTACCCATTTTTGATATCCCTCCGTAAACAAAGCAACGAGGGCGCGGCGTTCGGGGGCTCTTGTCTACTCTTTTTTCTTTTTCTTTTTCTTTTTTTTTTTTTTTGGATGCGCCGACGGGTCTTGGCGCCGGAGCTTATACAATCACGTGATATACAGATTACGGTTTATGCTGGACAAAGCAGTATCTATGGCGGTGTTCTTACAAGAGAGGAAATAAAAGATTGACTGCCGGTATATTTTGGAATGGCATTATTTCCCATGGTAGGCCATCCTGCTCTCAGCTGTTCGGCCAAAGGGAGACTGGAGGATTGATAAGTCCTTATCTGAGAAGCAGCATCATATAGCCATGGGCATAGTCAGGAAGGGCTATTTTCGGGGCTGGAAACCATGCCGATGCAATGGATGAAATAATCCAGACGCAGCATTCACCAGGACATCCATCCTTTGTCCAGCGCCTTCACTCTGCCCCCTCGTCGCTGCTCGCTGGCGCCCCAAATGCATCCATCCCATCATCCATGATCAGCCAGGCGGTGAGCCCCCGGCGGCAGTATTCCCGCCGTGACGCTTCTGTCGCTCTCTTCTGTGCTTTCTCAGAGTTTCCCCCCCAAGTCGCCATTCTGCTCGCACGCTTCCCCCTTCGGTCGAGACTTTGATCATATCTTGTCATTCTGTCACTGTTGCTATTCACTGCTCAGTGCTTGACTGACTTTCCCTCTTCATGCCGACTCTTCTCTCGCAACGCTTCACTACTCTCGTATTGCCCTCGTCGTGAAGCGCTCCTCCGTCCTCTCGAATTCTCGACAGAATAGATCTCGTCCGCGCAGAATCCAGAGGAGTCTCTTCTGGCTCTGCAGTCAGAGACTCTCCTCGTGACACGATATTCCTCCTTCTCGTCGGAACGTGGTTGTGAGCCGTGCTCGGTCGCGAGCTGCCGTGGTCGCTCCTATTGGCGCATTGCTAAACGGTACGTGTTGGATGGTCTACAATCTGGCTGGTGACTCGGTAGACGTTCTGGTCCATGGGCCCGTGTCGAAATCAGCACCTCAGGGCCTTTTCGAGGTGTTGTTCGTGGGCGTCGCAGTCCTGCCACGGCCAGTGATGATGCTTTTTTGGGGCGAGCGATTCAAATCTCCGCACCGCCTTCTGAAGGCTCTCTCCTAGCTGCTTGACTTGCTCTCTCACTCTTTCAACTTTCTAGCTTTTGGTTTCTGGAATTTTACCTTCAGTCTATCTGCGCTCTATGGCTTTTAATTCCGCTGCTTTTACTGACAAATTTTTCGGGTTGTTCCAGGTTCGGGCTGGGTTTTCCCCGATCCCCTCCCGCCCACTATCCTCTCGCTTTGACCTTGGCCTGTCGTCCCTACCTTCTTCATCTCCGCACGCCCGGGGAGAAGCGATTCTTTGATAAACGATCATCCGTCCGATTTGTCTTTCTCTCCGTCTTCTCGGTCCCCGTGACTTTCGCGTCTGGACCCAATGGAGGTGGCTAGAAGTAGGGAGCCGGAGTCGGTTGGTCCACCGGCTGGGACCGGTACCAATGACACCAATGGCGGCCAAAATACCTTTCTGGATGCTTCGCTCATAGATGACGGACGCTCCAGTAGCCTGAGTGAGATTGATGATGTCTCGGACCATGAGCTCTCCGATTACGAGTCTCCCAAGTTCGAGAAAACGGCACCCGACAACGATTCTGAGGCTGAAACGGAACGCGTCGAAGACTCTCCGAATAATGACCGCTTGAAGAGAAACATTGTGTTAAGCGCTAGCCAGGGACCCAGTCCCAGCAAGCTGGCTCAATCGACGACCTATGACGACGTCGAGAATGACGAGCACGTCGATGATACTCCGAGTAAATCACGTACCAGGAACAATGGCATCATCGATGTGGTTGAAGAAGCGCCAGATCTGGAGGACTCAGGTTTGTCAGAAGGCCCTGGCAAGAAGCGCAAGCGGTTAGGGTCGTTTGACGAAACCGGGACAGACTTTGGCGATGATGAGCCCCTGAAAAAGCGTCGCGGGTCTATCAAGAGTGACCTGAGTGATCCACCGCCTGACGACATTGTTCTGTCCCCGATACCCATGGAGGAGGAGCCTTCGAAGACCGTCGAAGATCAGACACCGGCCGACGACGTCCCGGAATCCGATCTGCCCTCTGTACCCTCAAAATCTAAGAAAGGTAAAAAGGGGAAACGTAAAGGGCGGAGAGTCAGAGATGCCGATGAAGAAACGGAGACTGGGGGTACCGGCGATGGTGATGCCGCTGACGAGCATCTGGGAGAAGACGACGAGACTGCTGATCGTGGGGATGAACCAGATGAAGGTGAAGTGGCTGCGAAACAGGAAGAAGAGTGTAAGTTGGGCCTTTCAAATATTGCAGTCTCGTAAGTAACGTACTCACTAACATCTTTACGCAGCCTCGAAGAAAATGTCCGCAATGGAATCGTTAGCGACGCTGGAAAAAGAGTTTGCGACTCTCCGTGACAAGTAAGCCCACTTGAACCGAGCTTTTCCCCACGTTGTATATGAGCTGAGTCTAATTATTTGTAGAATATATGATGAACGGATATCCAAGCTCAATCGCGAGTTGGATATGCTCACCGGACCGAACCCTACCCATCGTGAATACCTGCGACAAGTTGAATGTGTCCAGCGACATCGTGACGCGAAGATTCACTATGAACAAACTCTATATCGATACCGGATGAAGGCATTGATGAACAAGAGTTTGGCGGAACGATCCCAGATTCACAGCACTTTTTTCCAGCGGATTCGGGACACCCGCGAGAAGCATTCGAGTGCCATCAGCAAGTTGTTTTACGCCATCCAACACGATCGCTTTAAGGCCGAAGAGATCAGCCCCCACCATATTATCCCGTTCCCCACACGCCGCTCACAACAGATCGCGCATCAAACCGCCTACAATCAAGAGGTTTCTGTCATGGCCGGTGTTGCTAAGTATGTCGGCTTCCCGGCGGCGCCAACCTTGGCACCTGCGCGGCCTTCTGAGATTGAAGAAGACATGGAAAAGATGGGAGTAAGTATTTTGACGATTCCTGAGTTTTCCTTGTGACACGACACACTGACCTGGGCTAGATTTCTACTGAAACAAGAGGCGCTGCCCCACATCCGCCTGCCAACTTTCCGCGCGGCGCCGTGTCGGCCATGTCATCCAACGTGTCCCGCACTGCTGCAGAAGAAGCGTTCCTGGAACAAACGCCATGGGCCAATCCGCAGCACCCAGTGCACCAACAGCAGATGCAGCCGCAGAGACCGCAGAACCGGATCCTCGAACAGCCACGTGCACCAGCGTTCACGACACCGGCAGCTCAAAAACGAGTGGTTGACATTGATGCCCCCCACGGATCAGGCTCCACAATCGCGGAGAATTCATCTGCGAACAACACACCATATGGCACTGAACAAGAGCCGCAATCTCGTAACAATAATCCGTTTGCAGGTCGATTCGGGATTCCTGACTATGATGCAGATCGGCAGTCGGGTTTTCGATCGTTAAGTTCCTCGCCCTTGGACATGCGGAAAGCTCATTTGCATTTAGGCAATGCTTTTGATGGCCGGTCATCTCAGGACCTTCGATCAAATTCAAAATCCCATAATATGGCTTATTCATTGCCATCAGCCTGACCTTGTCAGTCAGTCATTATTGCATCCAGGCCAGTTGATTAAGACCGGGATACTTAGGCCTGAACCCTTTTCCTCTTTTCATGTATTTCACCTATTATATTGTTTTTTGGGAGGTTGCTTCTCTACCTGGGTTTTGTACAGGACCGGCGCGCGGAGTGTCTGGCTTGCTTGCTTCATAAATTGATACCGAGGAGTGGGCAGATGTGGTTTAAAGTATTACCATTTCTTCCCCACTCTGTTTTCTTTTCTCTTCTCTTCTTTTCCCTTCTTTGTTTCAGCTGTGTGAATAAGGGCAAGTCAGCTAGCTACCTTTATTATTATCATTGATGGATGGACCGACTGGGATGCATTGGATCTGATCTGATCTTTTGTTGCATATCTCGATACACATTTTTCACGATACATAGAAACACCATGGTGTCACGTTTTGCTTGGTTTGGTCATTTTAGATTCTGGGATAATTAATTCAATTATCTATGCCATTTATTTTAGCGTTTCATAGCCTGCTGTCTTCATTCTTGCTTATAGACCAGGGTTCTGTCTATACTATAATACCTATTTTAGTGTTTATTACGTAGTACAACATTTATGCAAATCATCCGTTTACGTCACTTTCACATCCTTGATGACCTTTGTATAAAGCGGTATAGATGTCGTGGATATGAACATAATAGTCTTGCTTATTGAAGAAAGATGATCGTAATGCGGTTTATTTTCCCCATGCTCCCAAGTAGATCAAATTAAGTACAACCCAGCCCAACCAACCCTGAAAAGGTAGGTAGATAGATAGATATTCCGAAAGCACATGCATGCACGAAATAGACGAAATCGTGGGGAACATTCCATTCTGAATACCACGACAGCAGTGCAGTCTGAGACTAATGCTGATACATTCATTGTTCACTGAGTGCAACTCATGTTGCAGGTGGTAGTTGTTGTTGCGGAGGCACTAGGTTCGACGATTCTGATACGGCTGGTCGGGAGGCTAGGGATGTCTGTTGAGGTTGTTGCTGCTCTTGTTGTGCGTGTTCGATGACTCCTGGGCGCCACTTGGAGAGGATTTTACCAGCTGCGGGGCGGGATTCCTCGTCTGTTTCGCGTTCGTCGGTCAGTTGACTGGGCTGATTTGTCTATAGGAGGGGATATAGGGTCGACTCACAGGTACGATAGACATCCTCTAGCGCATTTAGACATATGCTTCGTGCTGGGGGGCGGAACATGATAAGGTAACTGTCAGAAGTCAGCGTCTTGGACTAAATCGAAAGGGGAGAGGGAGCATTACAGTAACGACTGCACACAGAGATTGACACGCTCAGGATCCTTCGCCAGACTCGCTACCCGCTGGGTGATAGGAATAGTCACCTCGGGGATCTCACTCAGAAACCGGATGAAGATCTTGGTATCCCTGGAATCAAGGTACGGCAAGAACCCATCAAGCAAACGCAGCACCCAACGATCGTAGTGCAGAGGCACAGTTGGTTCCTCATCTTCTCCACGCTGGTCCGCAGTGAACTTCATCTGGATCCGGTCGTTGTACCATTCCTCGTTTAACCACGTAACGCCGATGTTCACTCGCGCGCGGAAATCTTCCAAAATATACCGGTATAGTATCTCGCGTATCGAGTCCGAAATCGTCGGTTTCTTCGTCGGGACACCGGCTGGCCCTTCTAGACCGGCTGGTGCTCTCGTGGCAAGTCTCGTGAGGAGTGTGACCCATGCATCTCTATCGAAATTGCTACCGGCCAGTCTAGCAAAGCCAAGTTGTTGTTGGGAATTGTTTTTGGCGGGCTTTGAGGCAACTTCTGTCGACGCTAGCATCTCGAATACTCGTCCCACGGCTGTTCGACCGATCTCGCCGGCTTCGTCTTCGCTGAGCGGTGGAGGTTGCGGTAATATGAACGGGCCGAGAGATACTAGGTCTGGCTGGAGCTCCGCTGTCTCTGTTGCTACTGTGTTTGTTTGCTCAGCTGCACCTTCTGAGACGTCCATGGGCTGGTATTCGGGTTCATAGTCATCGTCTTCTTCTGCAGGGGCACCGGTTGCCGCTGCTGCTTGTCGCTCAGCAGCTTGTTGTTTGGTGACAGTTTGGTATCGCATGCGGATAGCCTGGGAGATCGTTAGAAAGCCAGACATGCTTTTGAGGCTGAAGAAAATGACATACATCAACAGCTTGCGTCATGATGGACTGGTCGACACGAGCAAGAACAGGAACAACGATCTTGACGAGAAGATCAATAGGCAGCTGCTTCACGTCGAAAGAAGACAGTCCAGCATCTTCCGTAATGGAGAACAACTGTTGGTAGCTTAGAGGGCCTGGGGGTAGGGGCGGAATCCTAAGCAACTGGGGAATTTGCGCGTCGAGCCGTGCCCGTTTGGCGTTATCGAGCCCATCTATAGGCTCTGTGGGCAAGCCACGTTTCCGAGAGGCGTCGTCGTTAACCTCCAGGCGTGACTGCATCAATCGATCAATATACTGCTGCATCTTGCCAACAAGGGGATGATTTGGATTTCTAGAAAAGCCATCAGTATAACAACACAATTCAGCGCACTCGATCGAATCGTCTCACCTCTTCATAATGTTGACTAGCAACGCTCTCGTCGTCCGCTCCATAGACTTGACACCTACGCGGGCAATCGGAGTCAACGGCGAGCGTACCTGCTTCGCCGGAAAGAAGTTGATAACAGCACTGATGATTTTGTTGCCAATCGACTGGCGACTCCGGATAAGGATCGAGAGGCAGTTCAACGTCGCGTTTACGAGAAGGGGATCGCTGAAACAGTTAGTACCGTTCTCACCAAAGTCAAGGAACGCGCATACCTTTCTTCTTCCTGAAAGACGGATAATATTCGATCAAGCAGTCCAGAAGCCTCTGCTTCAAGATGCGGTAGTGCTAGGACCGGGTGATTTTTAGGGACAATGGCTAAGGAGGTTTCGTTTTGTTCGGGGCGCTGAAAGTAACCAACAGTTAGATCTTTCGTCCGGTATAAGGCCATATTAGACAACATACTCTAGGGTCCGAGATCATGCCGTGTGTTTGAACTTGAACAACTCGCTGCGCAAATTTGACACAGCATATCTTGACCGGGTACGAGAACGAATCCCATTTCCGTAGAATATCCTGCTTAATTGCTGTCATTCGTTCCCAGGCGCCAGAGTCTTCCGGGTGGTTAATGCTAGATTTTAAGATGTCAGTAACCACACTCAAGCATCCGTCGTACTCATTCCTTCAAGCCTCTACAGTACCAGACCCCGACCCGCAGACCAAGACAAGGAGAAAAAGAAACCTACATATGCCTAAAAACCAACGGATACAAACTAGCAGCCGTCTGCACAATATACTTTAAAACCACCGTATCTGCATCCGGCAAGCCCAAAAGATCGTGTATCATCTGCAGCACATTGGCCGCCAACTGTTCCTTCTGAGCCGACGGCAACACGGGACTCGCGAAAGTCTCCGCGAGAAATTCTGCGCCCCATCGCCGTAACTCTAGTCGCGCACTTGCCCCGATAATCGGTAAGATCCCGTTCACGATCTGTGGGTAGAAAGCGGCGTCTCCGAGGACGAGGTTCCGGGCCGCGTTGAGCTGGGCTATCTGACCGCCGACAGGGTCGGAGGGTTGAGCCATGACGGTACCCCTGGGCGGGAATAGGCTAAGCGGCGGCGAAAGAAGTATTTGTAGCTACGCGGTTTTGACGGCAACGGGGGTTAGAAGGCAAGGAAAGGGTAGCTTAGGGGCGTCGGCGCATGAGCGTTCGCGAACAAGGCGGCTCTTCACGGGTGACACAAGACGCGCTGGAGAAGTCGAAAGGCGGTGGAATTGGTGGGTAGAAAAGAAAACGGCTAAATTGGAAGAAGCAAGAAAGCAAATTGACGTCAGCCTCACCGGGCGAAACGAAGGCTCCTGGACAGGTGCGACTACGAGAGACAGTGTCGAGGCTTGAAGAAAGCCGGACGTTGAAGCCATACAGGTCAGGCCGCACTAGTCCGTTTGGGGTTTAGCGGCTAGACGTCTACAGAGCTCAGGCACACGCAGAATTGGAGAATGTTGTTAAGAGAGGCACCGAAAAAGGAATAGAGACGAATTGGAATAGAATCTCTTTATTAGTTCTCACTCTTCATCTGGTCTATAGCAAGTGTGCCTGTACGGAGGATAGAGTATGTAGAGCGTGGTCAACAGCGCCAAGACCGCATCTTCCGCCATCTTCATCGAATCTCCGGCCAGGCAATAATCCTCAAGTCCCAGTCAAGAACCTCACTTCTGCTCCATATTTTCATATTCAGAAGGGAAAACGGCATCTATCCCATTCAAAATGCCAGCCGGAATGTACGTCCTCTCCCTGCTGTCTCATCCACGTCTATCCCATCCTGTCGCATCGCATCGCATCCCGCACTAGCCTGATCCTCCTCCCTCAGTCACCTACGCTTTACTTACATTAGCTAACGTACTTTCTTGGTCTCCTCCAGCTTCAACTCCTCGTACTACGGAAAAGACTACCGCGCCGGTGCCGCCCTCCTCCGTGCCCGCCGGCCATACCTGCTCAAGAATGCCGTGACGGGGCTTTCGCTCTGTGGGATCTGTATTGGCGTTTGTACGTGACAACCCCGCTCTGACTCCGGTTTTCATGGTCTTATGAGGGTTTAAATGGTACAGGATGACTTACAAACCTTTGTGATTTTTAGATATATACACCCTCCGCGCAGTCGGCCAGGAAGACTTCTCCGATGTCAAAATCCCGGAGACCCCGGCTGAACCGAAACAGAAACAGTGATTTGATATTATCGCTTGCCTTGCTTGAAGCTTAGCTGATTGGGTATTTCTGCGATGTGACAAAAGCGAAATCCGATAATTATGGGGTTATGGGGGAAAACGGAGTATTATGGTAGTGGCGGTGGTGCTCACTGCTTCCCTTCAATCTAGAAAGAATCATTCTGTTTTGGGAGTACATCTCGGTATTCGTGCAGTGCTGCTCTGGTACCAATTATGAAAGTGGTATTGGGGTCTGACGAGGAGTGCGCCTGGTTTGGTTCCTGGATAAAAAGCCCTCATCCCTCCCTACGTTGATATACTTTGATATGAGATACGACAGTCACCTCCCAGCTCTTTTGTACAGTATTGATATCTAACAGAGATATTTTGTTACCAACTATCATACCGCCGGTACTCTCTAGAACTACTATACTTTAGGGGTTGGGCATACAAATATGGTAAAGTTTACATATTTCTTAACTGTGAAACCGAACAATACAAAGACCCTAGAGCGAAACAAGACCGGAGATCTATAACTCCCCACGCCTCAGGAATCACTCAACCAACCAATCCATTCACGCAGTCTACTCAGCCCTCAGCACCCGAGGACCTCTCCTCTTCGTAGCCCGCTTGCGCTTGTGGCCCCGGTCAAAGGCCGCCGCACTCATGTGGTCACGGCCAAGGTTGTCGAGATCCTTGACCTTGTAGATTCGGATGATCCAGTTCTCACTGGTGAATGCCTCTTCCATAGTCGATAGCTGAGGACCTTCCGCGGGAAGTTTCACGCCACGGACACGGTCGATAGCCTGACCCTGCTGGAAGAGGGAGTTGTAGTTGTGGTAAGACATTTTGTACCTGCTACGGTTAGCGCATGCCGCATATTATCCCGTGGTTTTGCAGGAAGAACTTACATCAAGCTGTTACGCATGGTAGGAGTGGCTTGGTCGTCGACACGGTATTCGCCGCGGGCCGTGAAGAAGTCTCGTTCCTTCACTTCATCGGGCCAGATACCTTCCGCGATACGGACCATCCAGAGGAACTTGTTGAGGTCATCTCCAGAGTATCCGAGCAACCCTCCGAAGACGACAAGCACGTAATCCACATCATGCTGGCGAAGAATAGGGTAGCTGACTTCCTCGCGAGAACTCATGGCCTTTCCAACAGTAGCGATATGGGTGTTGTTCCATGTGTTATTGTCAACAAGAGTTGGACGATCAGCCATACCACCGATCTGGTAGCCATAATCCCACCAGGACATGATCTTGGCATTCTGGGGGGTGTTCTGACGCAGCCAGTAGTAGGCTTCACGGTAGTCGTCAATGAGGAATTGGCTTCCATCGGGCAGTCGGCTAGCCAACACGACCGAGGGCGAGGAGTAAGCGTTCGAGGTGACCCAAGTGCAGTGAGCGACGAAAAGGAGGAGATAGATGATCACGGAGGACGTCATGATAGCCTTGGAAGCATAAGAGTAGATTCCAATGGCGGGAGATCGTGTCGAACGAAGCAAGCTAGAGCCTGCATCGCTCGACTTCGATTGAGAAGACTTCGGAGACGAGATGGTCACGTAGTTGTCGATAATGTGGGACAACGCCAACGCGGCCGCAACACAGACGATTGGAGTCAGAGTCAACATCAATCGGACCATGACACCTGCGAAATAACTGGCGAGAACCGAGTAAATGACGACGAAGACGTGCTCGTCCTTCAGGTCACGGAAACAGATGTAAACACCGGCAGGGAAGAGCCAGATTAGGAAGTTCAGGTCAAAGAAGAACGCGGGCCAAGCAGTCGGCTGGTGCTCGGAAACGGATGCAATGATGGGAATATGGATCTTGGCGTAGTTGGTGTCCCAAAGCGAGTAGAATCGGCCGCTCCACGGCGCAATGACCCCCGAAAGCGAGAGTCCAACAACACCGACGAAGCCAACGGCTGCGACGATGATGATCATGCTGGTGAGGAGCTTCTGGAATTGCTTGGTTGGGACGAAGCCTCGGACAAAATCAGCAAAGGCCACCAGTTGAAGCAAACCAAAGACGCCTAGTGATTTATTAGCACGCTGCTCTTCGGGAGATGTATGATCTTGCATGCTTACCAAAGGCAGACAAGTGGTCACTGTTCCGAATCGGCAAGAAACCGACAAACGGAATTTGCATACTCGCCAGAGTTCCCAAAGCGTACCATGTGGTATAGCTAATGTAAATGCGGGAGCTGTATCTTCCCATGCAGAGCAAGACGAACACATGCAGAGGGATCAAGTTAGTGATAAAGACATATCCACCCCAAGCAGACACCATGTATCCGTAGGACAGAGCTGTCAATGCTCCCCACATGATAGATCCGATCTTAACAGCCCGGATCCAGAGGAAAAAGGTGAACACGAGAAGAAAGATGGCAATCGCCTCGTTATCGTAGCTACCGGCGACGGAACGGGAGATATAACCGGGGACAATTCCCATGAACCCAGCTGCGAGCAGACCAGCAGACGGAGAAGTCGTCATTTCACTGGTCAACAGGTACATGGCCAGCGACGTAAGACCGGAGCAAGCAGGAGCAAGCAGGACACAAATGTTACGAATGTCGATAGGAAGCGTGAGGAAACGCAGGATATGGTAAATCACACCACTGGTCACCATGAGACCGGGGTAGAGAGTACCACCCGTAACACGCCCCAGCGGATGCCATGTTCCTTGAAAACAACCGTTTAGTCACTCATCATTGGGCAAAATAGATGCGATTGCCAGCATCCATCTCGGGTGTACCACTCACGGTCATCGAACCAGTCCCAGAAGCTGTGGAAGCCATTCTGAACCAAGTATTTTGTTGCCCGGAAGTTAAACCAAGGATCGACTAAACAACAGAATCGCGTCCATTAGTATCTCTGTTCTCTTCCCAAGTATAACGCTGTTAGACGAGTGCAGGAGTTGAACTGATGCGGTGATAAGGGAGACAGGTTGAGGCCACGCATACATTCGTGAATGATACTTTCGAATCCTGGTAAACAGAGACAATTAGCAAACCAATTGGGAGACCAGAATAAAGCAACCCAACTAGGATAGATTCCTAAGACATACGAATAACACTGAACAGCCGACTGGAAACCGCAGCGGCTGCGATAGTGACCAGAATGATGATGCGCAGAAGACCGCGTGTGCTCTTGCCGGAGCTGCCCTTCAGCAGAACATCAACGGATGCGTCGGCCATAATGGCCAGAAGATAATAGAGAAGGGCAAGATGCCAATGGAAGACGAAACAACAGACGATGGATAGTCCTCTTGTCCAACAATCCGCACTTAGTGAAAGGAAGGGTTCTTTGCAGAGATTAAGTGTAGTGTCGTTGAGGTGGTCTCTTTTGGGGACGGCGTTTTCTTGGCGCCAGGAACTACTCCCCGCACGGTCTTAACTACTCTGTACAACGACAACGACAACGACAACAACAACGACAGCGACAGCGACAACGACGACTACAACTACTACAGCTGCCGAAGAACTCCATCTATCTGGATTCCATCACCGCTTGCGCTCATTATAATCGGGTCACGCATACGCAGCTAGCAGCACAATGAGTCTCCCGCCTCTCTCGCAGGAAGAACTCTCAACGGTCCTCACGTCAGCTGGCACCCCGTCCGAGCTATTTGAATCGTTGTCGCAGTATGAGGGGCAGGCTCTTCTGCTGTCAGATAACAACGGGGACTCGGAGCTGCTGAGCTTGTTTTATTCCGCATTCTTTTTCTCGCATCTGCTGGTTGGGGAGATGTGAGTGACCCGGAATCGCGGAAGTAGGAAGCTAGACAACAAGCTGATACTCTTGACAACGAGCAGCCCTGAGGCGCGCATGTTGACGAAGCGGATACCGGAAAGCTTGACGCAAAACAGCACGTCTCTGCAGAACTGTTCACTACTCTTACGCGCGATCTGGCAAAGGAACTACGATAAGATTTACAAGCTACTAAGGGAACCGCCGTGGCCCGTGCAACTCAAGCCGCTTACGCAGAGATATGAGGGTAAATAGTAGCCCTTCGGTGCCTAGTTCATGTCGCCGCTGATACCTCTCCTAGTGCATTTACAAAGCAAGACCCTCCAAGAGCTCAGCTATACATATGAAGCCATTAGACCTGAAACGGCGGCTAGTTACCTTGGACTTGACGCCGCGGCTGCACAGCAAGGTGACCCAACCGTAATCCAGAAATTTACAAACAGCGGGTGGAAATGGGACGAAGGAACAAGGCTGCTACATCCGAAACCCATCGCTGCATCTCGAGGACCAGGTCAATCACAAGCAATGCATGAAATCATGGCGCTCCTGGGGAACGCAGGAAGCTGAATCGGAAGGCAGATACGACAAAGATTATTATCCGTCCGCGTATCCCGAGCCATCCGCACCATATCATGACGCGGTCGATGGGGTTCCCTCATCCTAGGTCTTTTCCAGGGTCAGTTGCATACTCAGTTGGCTCGTACGAGGAATGTGTGCGGGCGTAGCTCCGGAACACAGAGATTACACGAAGGCAGGTCACAGAGGAATGTTCAAAGTGCACAAAAGAAACTCTTGGTCCAACTGTAGTATACAGCCGCACAACAGCCCAGGGTATGTACAAAAGTCAGAGAGATACTGCCTAGATTTAGGAAGAAAAGAAAAAGACGATTCCTTCTTTTCGCTCGCAAACGACACGACTCTGGGTAATTATACCAAACAAATAATACATAACGGGCGTAAGCCCGTGACATCCTCCTTTGTACCCTGGGGAGGTACGATCATAATTGCCAACCATTTCTCCTTGTTATCTGCAACCAATCCGTCGCTTCCCCCATGTCTCCGTTTACTCCCCAAGCTTCGCCTTCAGGAAAGACTCCAGATCAAACCGGTTGTCCGAGGGATCCGTAATCACTGCAAAAGAAGAAAAAAAGATCATATCAGTTAGCTTTGGCCTCCCTCCTCGGTTCGCGCAAGACACCGGTACTGCACAAAGTGTGATATCCGGGAACATACCTCCACTACCTTGTGTCTGGGTCTGTTGGGGTGCCGTCTTCTTCTTCCATTCTGCCTTAGCCTGCTCGATCAACTGCGCCTTCCGGGCATATTCACGGTCGGCATCCGCACGTCGGGCCTGGGAGTTGAGCGAGGTTTGGTGGTAAGCACCGTAGACAACACCGGCTGCGAGAGCCGAGTAACGGAAGACCTGGATTGCGAACGAGAACGTCTTAGCCAGAAATTCTTCACCGGTTGACATTCTTGTCTTGAGCGTATGTTTATATGCAGTGGTCGTCGTCGGGTCCTAGCGGACGGAGGAGAGAACCACTCTTTAGGTCGTACTCACGTTGAGACCCTGCGAAGTAGACATCTTGCGATAACCCCTGGCTTCCGGAGCAGCAAGCGAAGAAAAGGGCAATACAATTGACGGAAAGGGAAAATGAGCCGGGTTCGCTCGTATGGGGGTGTATCGACCAGTTCAATTGGGGGAGATTATTGGCACAAGCGACGTTCGTTCGTCTTGTCAGGACAACCAGCAGCGGAACGGCGAAAGTCCCTGTCGCGAGTTTTTCCGGCCCGGCGCTTTGGGGTGCTGCTTATGTCATCCGCCTGTCCGGACGCGGGACAAGTGGAAGTTGTTTATCGCCCATGACCAGGACGAGCAAGCCAAGCTACTTTCCACCTTGGATGGGGATTCCTGTTTTAGCTTTACCATGTCATCAATGCAACAGCGCAAGGCGGAGATTCTCGCAAAACGGGCCAAACTCTCGGAATTGAAGCGACAGAGAGAGCTACGGCAGCACGAGTTTATCCAGACACGGGCGAATAGCGGTGATGCTTCAGAGGTAAATGCGTGGGTTGGCCCCTGATGGGGTTCGTATGTTGACTGTTGTCGCCCCGATAGGTTGTTTCTCCCGTGCCCAGCCGTTCCGACAGCAGAGCGGAGCTCGATGACTTGATCTCCCGTCTTGTCGACCGTCCGGGGTCGGCTTCAATGAGCTATGGCGCGGATGGCGCTTCGCGGAAAGACAGCAGACCGAATTCTGTGCTGAGCGCCAGCCAGATCAGCGGCGAGAATACTGAACCGTATACTCCGTCCACACGACCGACATCTCAATCGATTGCCGTGCAGACTGTTTTGGCAGATGCTTCCGTGACGGCTGCCCCTGAACCAACACCGGCGCCCGAACCCAGACGACCGGAGGTTGTCACGTACAGCAAAGCCATCCAAACAGATGATTTGACGCGGCCCGAGTCTGAATCTGAGAGCGAATTGGAGCTGGACGACGGAGATCCTCAGGATCCTACACGGACCAGCAAACGCCGGAGTAAGAAGGACCGTCAACGCGACGAGGAGATCCGGAAGAAGCTTCGCGAGGAGATCGAGGAGGAACTACAGGCTACGAAGGACCTGGCGGATCAGGGTGCTGCCAACCAATCGTCTCAATTACGATACCCCTTACGTACTCTGGAGGATGATGAGCTGAAGGCGGTTACCTCTTCCGACGACTTTTTGGACTTTGTGGATCGATCGGCCAAGGTTATCGAGCGTGCACTCGATGAGGAGTACGACGTGTTGGCAGACTACGAGCTGAGAGGAATTGATGGTGACGTGGAGGAGGACGAAGAACACGGGAAGAGACGAGGTATCAGGGAGATCTGCCAGTTCTGGGATGAACGGTGGAGCAAGAAGCGCATGATCAGTGACTTGAGCTTTTCTCCCAAGTTCCCCGAACTGGTTTTGGCCTCCTATACTAAGAACCCTTCGGCGCCTCATGAACCAGATGGTCTTGTTCAGGTATGGAACCAGCATCTGCACTCCCGGCCGGAGTATGTCTTCCACTCGACTTCCGATATTTTGACCGCCAAGTTTTCTCCCTTTCACCCTAATCTCATCGTCGGCGGTTCATATTCTGGTCAGGTCTTGCTCTGGGACACCCGCTCGTCGCGCGCGGGTGGTGGCGCGCCAGTACAGAAGACGCCTCTTACCGGCTCTGGCCATGCGCATCCGGTTTACAGCATCTCCATCGTCGGTACGCAGAATGCGCATAACATTTTGACGGCATCGACAGATGGTGTTGTTTGCGGCTGGACAGTCGACATGCTTTCACAGCCGCAGGAATACCTCGAGTTGACCTCTCTTCCCTCATTCAAGACGGAAGATATCGCCCCTACAACCATGTCCTTCCCGCAATCCGACCCCACGTTCTTTATTGTCGGCACGGAGGATGGAGGAATCTACCCTTGTCACCGTTATGACCGAGCAGGCGCCAAGGCAGGCACGGATCACCGCCTTACGTATCGCGGCCACACAGCTCCCATCATGTCGACGGCATTCCACCCAGCCAAGGGACCAGTTGACCTTGGCGATCTCATGCTGAGTTCGAGTCTGGATTGGAGTGTCAAGTTGTGGCGCGTACGACCACCAGCGACAACTGCCTCGGCGACTTCCATCACATCATCGACCCAGGTGGTATCACCGATTCTGGACATCAACCGCGAAGACATAGTCTACGACGCCCGGTGGTCTCCCCACCGCCCTGGGGTTTTCTCTCTCGTCGACGGTGCTGGCCACCTCGAGGTCTGGGACCTCTACGCCGACACAGAAGTCCCTGTCGTGCGGGCGTCGCCATCCAAGGGTCGTGCTGGTATTCTGACCCGCAGCCTGAACAAGGTCGCGTGGGAGGAGCGCGAGGGCCGACGTCTCGCAACCGGTGGCCTTGACGGTGTCGTTAGCATTTTCGAGGTCGGTAAGGGCCTCAGCGGCACGCCTGAGGATGTGTCGGCGGACGAATGGACAGGCATGAAGCGGTTGGTTGGGAAATTGGAGCAGCAGGATAAGGTGGGCTAAACGGTTGTCTCTTTCTTGGTCTTCGTTTGTCTTACGCTTGGTCGATACCTACTTTCTTATCATCATCATTCATAGCTTAGCATATACCCCCAGTAGTCACGTCTTGTATGTATGCATCGGCCACTTACATACTGAATTTCAGCCACTCATATCTCTGGTCTCTGTGCAAATATTTGTATAATAATCCTACTTCGTATAGGCTAAGTCAGTCCTCATGGTGTTGTTGATCTGACTTCGTCCTTCCGTCGTTACCCTCGCTACCCCATCAACGAGTGAACCTAGAGATTTAAGACATGCCATGTTAGGGCTCAGATTGCAAGTGCATGACTCCTGGCAGGCTCGATCCCCTCGAAGGATTATATTTGAATACCCTGGGCCAGTGAAGGATAGTCTGGATTGAGAATATCTATATTTTAGAGCCATTGGCTCGCAGACAACATCTCTTGGCTTGCAGAACAGGATCCGCATCATCCGGCCATTGGAAGCCCTGTTAGGCCATTCTGGGAACATGGTGGCGAGCGCTGAAGGCTAACTCGAGCTCGGCAAATACACACTCATCTCAAAGCCATTCGTAAACGGTAGGGTCATGTTGCGAAAGCCATTCTCTGGTGCCCTCAAGTATGCCAGCAAATCCGCATAACCTGCAGCACCCGAGATGGTGTTATCACTGAGCACCACGGCGCCGTACCGAAGTCGGGACAGAATGGTCTTGAGGGTTGGAAGAGCAAGAGGCGTCCAGACTGGACTTTGTTAGTCTAATAATAGTGGCAGAAGGGGGGGAGGGGGAGGGAGGATAGATACTCACTATCCAAAAGCAACAAATCCACTTGAGATGGCATATCAACCTTCAACGTCTCCAGCAGATCCCCTACCCTCAGATCAATCTCCTTTTCCACAATCTCCCCACACTCCCTCCAGAACCTCCTTGCAATCTCAGCCTTCTGGCTCTCATTCTCCGTCCCAATCACCGTCCCGGACTTGCCGGTGGCAGCCTTAACCTTGGCCACAGCAAGCGCCAGATAGATCGTACTGACACCGAAACTCGTCCCAGCCTCAACGACGTTCGTTGCTCCCATGGAATTGATCAATTGGTACATGAACTGGCACTTGTCCTCGTCAAGAGCGATGAACTTGTCCCGCATGAGCGCGTCGAATGCGGCCTTGGGATCTTCTTCTTTGTCCTTGACATCGTTGAGGACGTCAAATGAGATGACCTTTTTGGTCTGCGACGAGATGCTGGCTTCTTGTTCGAGGGAGGTCTTGTGCAGGCTGGAAAGAAGGTGTTGGATATGCGCCGGGGCATCGACGGGGTTGGGGGATGGCATTTTATATCTTCGCTTTGTGTTCGGAGTCTATGCTTGCTTTTTCTACGGTGAGTATGGGTGAACCAAGTCAAACTCGTGGAATTAGAGACGTCTGTTTGCTTATTTATTTATTCGTTCGATAGGTGAGTCACTTGAGTCCTTTGAGTCACTTGTATAATTACTAAGAAGCTGGCATTTGGATCTACTCCGGAATTTAGCTTTGCCGGCGTGAACTATATGAGAATTTACTAGATTGGAGAGCATTAGGGTTAGCTATATTAGATCAGACCTGATCTAAACATTAGTATGGGTGGTTCTTACTACGTGCTAATGATAATGCCGTCGTCAATACGTATGTTTGAACGTCGTCTGTAGCCAAGTGAGCAAGCGTCTCTCATAGTATCTTGACGGAAAGACACGAACATACCGTCTCACCCCGAATGACCCCCCGATTGCATAGAAAAAAGTACAACGTGAACACCCCCACGATGCCAATCATGAGGATGTGCGACCTAATGCAGTTAGCCTCTAACACAGCTTCAGAATGGGACAGAAACTCACCCAACACTAACCCAGACAGCAGTCAAATACCTAGGCGCCTCCTGCTGCCGAACAATATAGCTCCCTGCAACACCACCTAGTCCATTACACGCCGCGACGGCGGCCGCAGTCGTTGCCCGCTTCCACTGGCCGACTACGTTATTCGCCATGAAGGCGTTGAGCGCGGCCCAATTGGATACGTAGGCGCCCGTGGCGAGGAACGTTCCGACATAGCGTGTAGCGATTTGGGACGGGAGACCGAGCATGAGAAAGCCGGCGATGAGGCAGAGCGCGTTAAACGTGATTAGCGGCCCACGGATGCGATAGGTATCGCCGATTAGGGAGGTGAAGAGGACGGGAATGACCGCCCAGTAGTAGGGCTGTTTGCTTGTGTCAGCATGGCTACATGCGTGCATAATATGGAGGGAGACAAAGGGGGGGTTATACCGGGGTGGAAAGAATGATAGCGGCATCACTGGAGAATCCCATACCAGACTGCAGGATAATAGGAAGAAAGTAATTGAGTGACGTCGAGACGAGATTCAACAGGAAGAACATGCAGGAAAACCCGTAGATCTTGGGATCCGCAAAACACACCAACACCTTGCGCCACGAGAACGTCTCTGGGACGACGTCGTTGCGATCCATCTGGATGCGACGGGATGCAACCTGCGCTTCCTCCTCCGACAGGAAGCAGAAGCTACGATATGCATTTTCCGGGAAGTCGACCATCCACCAGTAAGTCAAGACGCCGATGACACAGGCGATGAGGCCCTGGACGAGAAACATCCATCGCCACCCGGCCAGCCCGGCTTTCCCGTCGAGATGGTTCAGCGCGTAATTGACGATATTCCCTGTTGCTAGCCCGACAACCTCCCCGGACTGCATGACGGCGAACCGCAATTGCTGCTCCCGCCGAGTGTACCAGACGCTGATGAGATAGGTCATGCCCGGGTAAATACCGGACATGGCGGCGCCCAGCAGCACCCGTAAGGCGATCATCTGGCCCCATGTGTGGATAAATGCCGTGCAGAGCGTGATGATCCCGAAGCAGAACGTGATGATGGCGAACCAGATGCGCGGGCCGACGAAGCGGACACACATGGTGCAGGGCAAGTTAAACACCACGCTGGAGATGGTGAAAATGAAGATGGAGACGGAGTAATGCGAGCCTTGCAGGTTAAGATCTTCCTGCATGGTGGTGACCGAGGCCGACGACAGGATACCCGAATCGAGGAGGTTGAGACAGCACAGGACGCCGGCGATAGAGCAGAGGCGGATGTCGGTCTTGAGTCGGATCTTCTTCTCGAGGGGAGTGAGCGTATCTTTTCCATTTCCTTCATTTTCTCCGTTCTCAGCCCTGTGGACGTCTGTGGACGCGACTGGTGTTTCTACGGCGTGGTCGTTTTTCACAGTATTACCGGAGCCCTGCGAAGCCATTCTGACGGTAATGCTCGCCCGGGGGGTATACCGGCAAGATCAACTCCAGTCGCATTGAATCATAAAAGATTTTCGAGAGGGTTTTGCCTTATCAATTTGGATCTCAGCTCGGCTTCTATAAACTTTTTGCGGCTGGATCCCGATGATCGATTGCAGATCATGTCTGGACTGTCCTGTAAGGGCGTCGCTTCATTCCAAACTCTGCCTACCCCTGCGATTATTGCTTTTCTTCGATATGAGGGTGTGCAGAGTACAGATGGCGAGCATGCAGTGGTAGACTGGATCGTTAGGGCTCAATGTCGTGACACGGTAGTTGCTGGCACGTGACTCTCATGCTCTACAAAGTACGAGTTTTATGACGAGATGCAGAAGGATGATGACTCCCATGTTAGTCTCTGGTTTCACTATATCTTCTCTCGCAGAATCCAGTCCAGCCAGTCTATTCATGTTTGAGTATTGTCTCTCCAGATCTTCCTTCCTCCGTTCCTCCATCTTCTTATCTCCTCTCCATAACCCCGCAAAACGTTGATTTGACCCACGCCGGGCGAAAGGAGCTCCATGCAAGAAAAGTACCTCTGAGCGAGTGTAGTGAGCGTACCAAGGGTACATAAAGGGCAATCATGTCCTCAAGACGCATGGCTCTTGCATTTCATCTGTCCCTTGAGGTCTATCCAGTGGACTCACTTTTACCGCTGATTCTAGGGCTCCGTCCGCCTGTTCACCGCTGACACCAAAAATATCGATCTTGACCGAAGACCCTCCACTGACTACTCTCTGGACTTTTTGCCCTGTATTGAGAGAAAAAAGAAAAGGAATATACTACAGAGAACAAGATGGTCGAACTTATACAGCCTCCGGACCCGCGTTCGCTTCTCCCTCCTCTCCTGGCCTGTCTGCCTCTGGCCTTTGTCTCGCCACGACCTCCTCCGGCGCTTCTGCCTCTCTTATCACCCATCCTCCGACAACGCGTCCAATTCCTCACATCCGTTTCGGTATCCCCCTCAGATTCATGGCTACGATTGCTCTCTTGGAATGCAGAAAAGGGCGAGGAGCTGCAGTCGGTCGTGGATGGCATGGCTTTCGAACCTCACCCGGTCTCCGGCGAGATCGAGCTCCCCGACGAGATGCCCGTGACGTACAAACGAATCGACGAGGAGACACTACACGCACGGATTGTGCTGACGGATTACTGCTTAAGTGCAATCTACGTGTGGTGTCCCAATGACGAGCAAGGTGGGGGGCCGGGCTGGAGAGTTGCGGAGGCGTTGCCTCGTGGGGGGTCCGTCGAAGATGAGGATAGTACTTGGTCGGTCTCGATTGGGGAGGCGAATATACTGTCAGGGGAGAGATTAATGGAGGATGCGTTGCAGGCAGCAGAGAAGGATGAGCAGGCCAAGCGGGACGGTCAAGGAGGACAAGAGAAGGAAGAGGAGGACGACGATGCTGCGTACTGGGCCCAGTACGATGCCACACCAGGCGAAACACCGGCTGTCAAAACACCGGCTGCGAACCCTATCTCGTTGGAGCAGAATCGTAATGCATCCGAGGCGTCGTATTTTTCGCAATACGGCGATGTGCAGCCCGCCATGGATAACCATGACCCAGTTGAAGAGCAGTCCGAATTGGGTCCCTCCTCACTCAACGGAGACCTGCTGGCCAGTCTCCTACAACGCCAAATCAATCCGTCCGACTCTGCAGAGCAACAGCAGCAGCAACAACCTGTGCGGACGAATGGTCACCCGTCAGGAACGGCGGCCAACGACGAGAGCGCCATGTCACTGAACCATCCCCGTCCGTCATCCGACTCAACTGCCAGCTCCGGCGCAATTGCCAGACTGGAGCAGGAGGCTGAGAGTCAATCATCCTGTGAGATGGGGGTCAAGCAGCATATCAGTTCGAATATCAAGAGTCTGTCCCGGCTGGCCAAGAGCACGGGGATCTCGCGTACGGAGTTCCAGTCACTGGTACAGACAGAATTGGAACTTCTAAACGTGTCTGATGAGTGAATTCCTTTTAGTACCTTGCTTTCTTGCTTCTTGCCTTCTCGCTATCTCCTTGGCATCTATCATGGCGTTGGGATCTTGGAGTACATACTCCGTACATAGAGTAGAGCCGCTGTATATGGCTGCTTATACAAATCAAACAGATCTAGAAATACAGACTCTCTTAATCCTTAGTCTTATTTATTCTTCTTCTCCTTCTTCCCCCGTACTTTGTCTCCTTTGTATGCATCGGCGCTGCCTTGTTCCGTTCCGACTATCCAAACTCCCCAAAACGACACGCAAGCCGAATTCATCGCAAAGCTCATCTTCGCCCTTCCTTCCTCTCTTTTCTGCTCATTTTCATATGATGTTCTTCTTTTGATTCTTTTAATTACCTTTTCTGTAAGTGCGCAGATCCAATTCCTCCTTTGCACCCTCATCAGCCATGCTGCATTCCTGGCCCCATAGCTAACTTCCCCGTGTCATGAACCTTTCCGGCAGTTTTCCTGGTCGCTCTCTTACAACTTGATACTTTCTTCCTTTGATCATGTCTTCGGACTCCTCTCTCCGCAAGAGAGGCGGAAAGAAAGAGGCCGCTCTTTCTCCGGATACCGTCTCCTCGCCCTCAGTTGCTGGTCAAGGGGGCAGCGTGGCTCCGAAGCGTCAATCGGAATGGAACTACAGGCTGGCCATGGCCATTCTGACCGTGCTGGCCTTTGTCACTCGATTCTACAAGATCTCCTATCCGGATGAAGTTATTTTCGACGAAGTGCATTTCGGAAAGGTGCGTCTGTCTAGCGGCCGTTGTGTTTCGGCTTCTGTTGACATGGTGGTGTCTGTTTAGTTCGCCTCGTACTATCTCCAACGGACCTATTTCTTCGATGTCCACCCTCCGTTCGGTAAACTCCTATTCGCTTTGATGGGCTGGTTGGTCGGATATGATGGCCACTTCTTGTTCGAGAACATCGGCGAGTCGTACATCGAGCACAAGGTCCCCTATATGGCTTTGCGTGCCATGCCCGCTGCTCTCGGCGCTCTCACCATCCCGGTGGTGTTCCAAATCATGTGGGAATCGGGATACTCGTTGCCTGCTTGTGTGTTGTCCGCCGGACTGGTTCTGTTTGACAACGCCCATATCGGTGAAGACCGCCTGATTCTCATGGACTCGACCTTGGTGATCACCATGGCCCTGAGTATCCTCTGCTACATTCGTTTCTACAAATTGCGCCACGAGCCATTCGGCCGGAAATGGTGGAAGTGGCTTCTGTTGACCGGTGTGGCGCTGAGCTGTGTCATTTCGACTAAATATGTCGGTGTCTTCACTTTCGTCACCATTGGCGCGGCCGTCATGATCGACCTGTGGAACTTGCTGGACATCAGGCGTCCTCGAGGTGCGCTGAGCATGTTCCAATGGAGCAAGCACTTCGCGGCTCGCTTCTTTAGTCTGGTTATTCTGCCGCTGTTCTTCTATCTCTTCTGGTTCCAGGTCCACTTTACCATTCTGTCCCGTTCCGGTCCCGGTGATGATTTCATGACGCCCGAGTTCCAGGAAACCCTAAGCGACAACATGATGTCCGCGCAATCCGTGGGCGTCCAGTACTTCGACACCATCACCATCCGGCACAAGGATACTAAGGTGCTTCTCCACAGCCACTGGGACCGGTACCCGATGCGTTACGACGACGGACGGATTTCGAGCCAGGGCCAGCAGGTCACCGGATACCCGTACAATGACACCAACAACCAGTGGCAGATCCTGCCTACCATTCCTGTGGGTGAAAATGAAGGCCACTCGGTGAAGAATGGCGACGTTGTGCAGCTTCGCCATTTGGGAACGGACACCATCCTTCTGACCCACGATGTGGCTTCGCCGTCTCACCCGACCAACCAGGAATTCACTACCGTTCCCCAGGACCTGGCCGACGGAGAGAGACACAATGACACGCTGTTCGAGATTAAGATCGAAAACGGCAAAGACAAGCAGGAGTTCCGCACTCTCTCCAGTCACTTCAAGTTAATCCATGTTCCCACTCGCGTGGCCATGTGGACGCACACAACACCACTCCCTGACTGGGGCTTCAAGCAGTCTGAGATTAACGGAAACAAGAACGTCTTACAGGCGAGCAACCTGTGGTACGTGGATGCGGTCGAGGCGTTGCCGCCGGACAGTCCCCGGTTGATCAAGGAGGAACGCAAGGTTCGGAAGCTGCCGTTCCTGCGGAAGTATCTCGAACTCCAGCGGGCCATGTTCCTGCACAACAACGCTTTGACCAGTAGCCACCCGTACGCCAGTGAGCCATTCCAGTGGCCGTTTCTGCTTCGGGGTGTTAGCTTCTGGACCAAGAACGACACTCGCGAGCAGATTTACTTCCTGGGTAACCCTATTGGATGGTGGATTGCGAGCAGTCTTCTGGCGGTGTTTGCGGGTATTGTTGGTGCAGACCAATTGTCTCTTCGACGTGGAGTCGACGCTTTGGAAGAGAGTAAGTTTCTTTACCCTCCTTATTCTTTTAATGGCCGTAGCTAATGTGAACAGTCTGGGGTCCTGGCAGCCGCTCTCGCGTGTACAACAGCACCGGCTTCCTCTTCATATGCTGGGCAGCCCACTACTTCCCCTTCTGGCTAATGGGCCGTCAGCGTTTCCTCCACCACTACCTCCCCGCACACCTGGCGTCGGCTCTCGTCGCCGGCGCCCTGGTTGAATTTATCTTCAACATCCAGCCCATCCACAGCAGACGTGCCGGCACCGACTCCTCCCACGACGATCCATCCGGCAAGTCCCGCACCCGCCGGTTCGTGCAGGCCAATGAACGCATGGGCTGCAAATCGCTTATCGCGGGGTGGATTGCTACTCTTGTCATTCTGGGCTTGACCTTCTGGGGTTTCTGCTTCTTTGCGCCGTTGACGTATGGTACACCCGGGCTGGATGTTGAGGGCGTGAATGCCCGGAGATGGTTGGGGTATGATTTGCATTTTGCCAAGTAGCGGCTTTTCACAGCCATTCGTTGAATATTCATGTCGATTGGTAAATGGAAAGAGGTGTCAGGAGGTGGATGTCGTTGCGGTGTTTGCATGATGGTAGCTGGTGAAGCCGAGTGGTATGTGGGGTGTGTAAGATAAATGCTCGCTTTCCCTTTTGTCCCTTTATATTTGACTTTTGGTAATTGTTGGGGTAGGGAATATATGATATAAACCCGTTATAGATTGTTTCCAGGAGTAATGGATATCATTCTGAGTTCAATCATATATAACCACAACAGTCTGTTCCATCTTAATCTTAAAACACTCCTTGACCCTCCCATCCCTCGAACTCCCCCAAAAACAACCCCATACCTCTCAGGCACAAATTGCCTGCAAATCGATAATGATGGATTAGATGTAGACAGTGGTCGATTCTGGCAAACGTACAGTAGCATACAGATGCAGATGCAGATGCCTTGGTCTCGATTCAAGCCTGACTGGCTCTGTCCACGGAGTAACTAGCGGGCATAGGGCTGATGATATATGGATATGTACTACTGCTGCTCACGATAATTCGGCCCTCAGAGTGACACTCAGATTTACTGGCTAAGACTGAGACTGACTGTTGAGCAGGGCTTACAGGAACCAGTGGACATCGAAGTAAAGGCAAGAATCAATTAATAATCATAATCATCGTGAGAAACTAGGTAAATACAGATGCACGCCAAACGCCATCATTTTATAACCAAGCCATTATAACTACAACCATTCAGGCCATCCGCTTGCCAATATCACTCTCCCAACCACGTACCCGCTCGAAACCATTCGACGCAGTCTGGTAATCCAGCATAGCCTGGTAGACCTGCTCGCGGGTGTTCAGAACAAACGGACCATACTGCACGACCTGCTGGTCGAGCGGCTGGCCAGCCACGAGGAAAACGCGCGAGTCCGACTCGGCGTTGTCGGGAACGGAGATCTCGACGTAGTCGCCAGCCTGGTCAAAGACGACATTGTGGTATTCCTTGATGAGTTGCGTCGAGTCGTTGGAGCCAAAGACTGTGGTGCCGCTCAGCGTATACGCAAAGGCGTTCCACCCCTGAGGAAGATCCTGGGTGATCCGGCCGCCGGGCTTGATGTTGATATCGAGGATCCACACGGGGGTATAGGCCAAGTCGCGAACGGAGTCAACGCCGTGCGACTGGCCCGAGATCACCTTGACGCTGACACGGCCGTCGTCGACGGTGGCATTGGGGATCTCATCAGCGCGCAGGTCACGGTAGCGAGGCTCGCACAGCTTCAACTTCGCCGGAAGATCGACCCAGAGCTGCATACCGACATTGGGGCTTCCGTCGGGGTTCTCGTGAGGCATCTCCGCGTGCATGATGCCCTTTCCGGCGGTCATGAACTGCAGGTCCCCGGGGCCGATGGTACCCTTGTTTCCGGCAAAGTCTTCATGGTCCACACCGCCGGAGAGCAAGTAGGTGATGGTCTCTTGGCCCCGGTGTGGGTGGTCCGGGAACCCAGCGCCTTTTCCGATGGTGAAGTGGTCGAGCATGAGGAAGGGGCTGAAGTTGCGGAGTTTCATGGTGCCAATGGAGCGGCGCACACGGGCACCGGCACCTTCACCCTGCTCAATGGCAAGGAAAGCCTGACGGATTGCGCGGGGAAGTGCCATGTCGTCAACGGGTCGGACAATGGGGGTGTTAGAGATGTAGGTATTCAAGTTGAAGGTAGGCGGAACTGGAACTTGTCGCTGAATATAAGATACTAGATCCTTGATCTGATCAGAACTGGTATAAGAAAGCAGAATTGCTATGATGCAAATTAGAAAAGAGAGAAGCAATTTCATCGACCCGGATGGGAGGTATTTATAGTGCGAAAGGCGGGAAGAAGACAATGCTACAGAGACGAAGAGAATTCCTGCGAACCAAAGAAGAGGATTAAACACTATCTGTCAGCGGTTAGTCAAGCCCTTATAAGAATTCCATAATGCTTTTGAACGCGACAATCTGCGAGTTACCGGCCCTTCTATACGCTGCTTGAAGCCGCCGAGTGATTTCCAATCCATCACTCAGGATTATCGAGGTGGGGCGCTTTGTCAGGGGTTGGTAAGCAGTCATGTGATTATCTAGAGGCCTGAGAAGTGAGGCAACAAGGCATAGTACTTAGACTCTGTACTGTACTCTTACAGAGGAATACTCGGTAATTACTAGGTGTAAAACAGAGAAACAGTTCCAATAAATGTCCCTAGGAGTTATTATTCTGGATTACTATGTCCAGTATCCAGTCTGGCCTCATAAACCATCCTAGAAGATTATCGAGTGACAGCTCCAAGTCATAGCAGACCCCGTAGTCTAGGATATACTTGTTAGAGTAGGCTCACTATAAACGCCTGAACTCTGGCCTTCATAAAGCTCTAATATATACATGTCCATTAAACACGGGGACTAATTATGTATGCAGTGAGTGATGTGAATCTGGCATATCATCGGTCCGATCTTCACAGCTGGCCTGTTGCTTCCCTCCCGGCCTCACCAACCCTCTCTCTCAGGACCCTCTAGAATCATCACTTCCTGGATAATGTGAATAACTGCCAACCGATTAATTATCCCCTGTGATAATTCAACTCCAAAGTATCACAATCTCGATCCGCGCGCCACCAGAACTCCGACGGCCTACTGGGTCAACCGCGGGGAAGCTCCCCTGTCGACTATCAACCAGCTGGATATCGCGCGAACAGCTCCGGTGTAGCCATTCGTGAAGATAAGATCAAGAGAGATCGAGAGAGAGGAAGTTGGCACTTGCTGAGAGTCGAATATGCCTCATCGTTCACGGTTATTGGCGCCTTTGCTGGCCCTGGCGTGGGCCACGTCCGGCGCGTGGGCCGGGAAGAAGATGTTCAACATCCACGATGATCTGTTGGCGTTTCCTCAGGTATGATTTGGCTTGGGGAGAGAGATGCTACGATGCATCCCCCGTAAAAGCTTGCTAATATTGTGGGCGTTAGTTCCAAGTTCGCTTCCCCAATGATTATATCTCCGAATCTCAAGCACAGGAACTGCTACGAGCTCAACACTCGACGTTCAATGAAGTCCACCAAAACACCGAAAAGAACCAGGCGCAGGTATACATGTCGGGGGACTCGAAGAAGACGAAACGCGATGGCAACGAACAGCACACCGAAAAGCTGGAACCGGCCTACGAAGAGCTGAATCTCGAAGGACAGCGGTTCCTCTGCCAGATCCCGCGCGTGGACCTGGGCATTCGAAACCAGACGGAGAACGAGCCCGACGAAGCAGAGGAGAAAAAGGAATTGGCACGCGCGACTGATCGGGGACTGGAACTACTGCGCGAGATGGAAGGGAAATGCATGTACTACGTGTCTGGGTGGTGGTCATATTCGCTTTGCTACAAGAGGCAGATCAAGCAGTTTCATGCGCGGCCATCGGGGAGCGGAATCCCCAGTTATCCGCCTGTGGAGGATCCCACGACGCACTCGTTTATCCTGGGTAAATTCCCACGGCACGATGACCATCCCGATTTCGATGAAGAGCCCATGCACAAGACAACGACCACTGATGTCGCGGAGCTGCAGACCAGGGGCGGATCGCGGTATCTGGTCCAGCGGCTCGAAGGAGGAACCACGTGCGATTTGACAGGGAAGCGCCGCAAGATCGAGATCCAATTCCATTGTCACCCGCAATCGACAGACCGGATCGGATGGATCAAGGAGCTAACCACCTGCTCGTATTTGATGGTGGTCTACACACCCCGTTTGTGCAACGACGTCGCATTCCTACCACCCCAGCAGGATGACGTTTATACCATCGAATGTCGAGAGATCCTCACCCTCGCCGAAGTTGACGACTGGGAAGCAATGCGGGAGTACCAGATGTCCCAGCGGCTAGTGGAGTCGGGGGCTCCCGTCCCGGACCTCCCTATCGTCGGTGATACCGAAGTCGGGGCCAAACGATTCGTCGGGAAAGATGGCAAGCAAATTGAAAAGGGACGAGTGGCTTCGATTGGCGAAGAGAAGGTGGAAGTAGTCGCAAAACGCGAAAAAGGCGAGGTGAAGTGGGTGTCCAAGAACGATCTCAAGAAGTACGACCTCGACCCCGAGAAGGTGGAGACCCTGCGAAAACGCATCGAGGATGTAGCCCAGGGACAGGACTGGACGCTGGAAGTGGTCGAGGCCAATGGAGAGCGTGGTCTGCGAGGGATTGTCGATACAGACGAAGAGGACGAAGAGGAGACTGGAGAGGCGTCAAATAGGGCTGGTTCTGGGAAGACGGGGGACAAAACAGCAACGGAGGACAAGAAGCAGTCCAAGGACAAGAATCAGCAGCAGCAGCAACAACAGCAACAGCAGCAACAACAAGAGAAGCAGCGTTCTGGATCTGGATCTGGGTCTTCGGGGCATGGCGATGGCGATGGTTCTCAGGGCAGCGAGGAGGTCTTTGTTAAGGACGAGCTATGATTATCTTCCAGCTCCTGTACCATCCTCCTCCTCTTGATCTTCTCGTTCTCGTTCTTCTGTTCTTCTTCTTCTTCTTCTTCTTCTTCTTCTTCTTCTTCTTCTTCTGTTCTATAGCCAGTTTGAGCCTTCTGTGTTGCTGTGTTATGCATTACTTATGGCACTATACCAATCTACACACTAGACCAGATCAAGATACCTCCAAGATTATTTCCAAAGCATATAGATCTCATTCCCCTATTCTATCCTATCCTACGCCCAATGCCTGGCTTATTTCTCGCATCTGTACTTCGTTCTCTGCCTCTATACTGCCGCCTATACTGCTGCCCGTCCTGGATTCCGGCCCAAACACCACCACAATCCCCCTTTCTCTCCCATGGAAGACGAATATTCTTCTTCTTCTTCTTTCTCTCTCATTCAATATCTTTTATTCTCTTCTCTCTTTCGTACATAAACACCGTCCAGATCCCCTGCGGTGCCCCGGCCGCCCCTCATACTATAGTCCGACTGACGACGACGACGATCTCCCCCAAAGCCTCACGTCGCCTTTCTCTCTCTCTCTTCTTTCTTTTCTCCTCCACCCATATCCGGTCGACTTTTGCTACTCTACTCTACTCTCGTCTACTTTTCTTTTTCTTTTCTTTTCTTTCTTTCTTGCGTGTCTTTTCTTCTTTCTTTTCTTCCCAGTCTTTTTCTCCGGCCACGTTGGGGTCTCGTCGCATCCCCCGGTTAATCGGTTGCCCCCGACCGTTTATTCCCAGCATACCTACCACACACGACTCCAAAAACTCCCTATTCTTTCCTTCATACAATCCTCTCCCTATATAGCTTTCTCTCTTCCTGAACACGGTGTTTTCCCGCAAGCAGTGTCAAAGTTGGCCTCTCCTACTCGGAACGTAAAACCCGCGGTTTCATCGCAGACATGGGGTTCCTCGGTGTCTACACGGCTCTTTACGATTACCACCCTGAAGCGGAGGGGGAACTCGAGCTCCGTGAAGGGAATCTGCTCTATGTGCTAGAAAAGGGTGACCAAGATGACTGGTGGAAGGCGAAGAAGAAGGCGGACCGGGAGGATGAGGATGAACCGGAAGGTCTCGTGCCGAATAACTACGTTGAGGAGGTAAGGATATTTTGTTGCTTTCATTCCTGCGATGGTTGTCTCTCCGGGCTAGCTAGCTGGCTAGATGGCTAGCTGGCTTTGATTGCGAAAGGTGCAACTCAGCATTTGGGGCGGGTGTTGGAGGGGGTCTCACTGCACCTGCAGCTGTCAACGGTTGCCGTGCGGAGGAGAGGGGAATGGCGTCTTGAGAGTGGTATATGGACCAAGTTCGCTAATCAGGTTCTTTTCGCGTTTAGGCTCAACCGACTCATTTAGCCAAGGCACTCTACGATTATACACGCCAAACCGACGAAGAAGTCTCGTTTTCGGAGGAGACGGAGCTCGTGGTATACGACATCTCGGACCCGGACTGGACGTTGGTTGGTGTCAATTCAGACTTCGGATTCGCCCCATCGAATTATATCGAAATCTTCGATCACTCTGCTGCTCCTGTCGCAATTTCGGAGGCTACGCCGGAAATCCCTGCCGAACCCCCAACTCCCTCTCTGCGTCAGCGCCCAACCGCGGCGGTGGAAGAGGAAGCAGCCCCTATCCAGACTCCCAGCGCTGCGGCTGATCCGGCTCAGAACCCTGCGGCTGCGGCGATTGCCAATATTATCCATAAGCAGAATGCGTCGCCTGTTGAGGACCACTACCAAGCCTCTACTCCGCGTGCCATCCCCCATCCTCCTCCTCAACCGACGTATGAATCGGAGGATGACTATAACCGTGAACCCTCTCCTCCGTCTCCGTCTCTGCCGCGACGGCCTCCTTCAGAACATGTGTCATCTCCCACGGAATCATCTCGTCCACCGCGCCCCAAGGTTGTGACAATAAAGGATGATACGCGGGAAGGACATGTTAAGGAGTCTCCTCCATATAACCGCGTCGGACAGCCCGCTCCGCGTTCTTCGTCAGGCTACCATATGTACAATATTAACGAGATGGTCGAGGCCATGGGCAAGCGAAAGAAGATGCCAACAACTTTGGGAATCAACGTTGCCACTGGAACCATCTTCATCTCGCCCGATGGCGACGGGGAGCACCAGGAGTGGACGGCCGAGAAGATCTCCCATTACTCGATTGAAGGAAAGCACGTCTTCGTTGACCTGGTCCGTCCCAGTAAGAGCATTGACTTCCACGCTGGAGCAAAAGACACGGCCCGCGAAATTGTCGCTGCGCTGGGCGAGATCTGCGGTGCTTACAGAGCAGAGGGATTGAAAGAGGTTATTTCAGCTAGCACTGGCGGTGGAGGTAACAAGAAGGGTCAGATTTTGTACGATTTTATGGCCCAGGGCGACGACGAGGTGACCGTGGCTGTGGGTGATGAAGTGGTGGTTCTGGATGATTCCAAATCTGAGGAGTGGTGGATGGTCAGGCGTGTGAAGAATGGTAAGGAAGGTGTCGTGCCGAGCAGCTATATCGAGATCACCGGCCATGTTTCGAAAGAACCCATCGGAATCGGATCGGGCTTGTCGACAGTGGAAAAGAACCGATTGGAAGAGTCCCGTCTGGCCAAGGAAGCTGCGCGCAGCAACAGGACCGACTCCATGGAATCCTCTCGAGGCTCAAAGCGCGAGAGCAAGTCCGGCGGCAGCAGACCAAAGCCCGATCCGAGCAAAGTCAGGCGCTGGACGGATCGCACCAAGTCTTTCAACGTGGATGCGCAATTTATCGGATTGCAAGACGGTAACATCCATCTGCACAAGACCAACGGTATCAAGATCGCGGTCCCCATTCCGAAGATGTCCCCGGAGGACTTGGAATATGTCGAAAAGGTCACCAACGTGTCGCTGGATGAGGACAAGCCTCTTTCCGACATCCGCCGTCAGAAATCCCGGCGGGCTGGTGCGTCGATCCAGCAATCGGATTACGACTGGTTTGACTTCTTCCTGCGCGCCGGTGTTGGGCCTCACCTATGTGAGAGATACGCTCAGAATTTTATCAGAGATTCGATGGACGAAAGCGTTTTGCCGGATATCACGCCAGAAAACCTTCGTACACTAGGTTTGAAGGAAGGTGATATCCTGCGTGTGATGCGCTATCTCGATACTACGCTTGGTCGGACGGGTGCCAAGTCCAAAGCCAGGAATGTGAGCTTCGGTGGAGAGGAGATTATTGGGAATGGAGAAGACGGTGGTTCCGGTGGTCTTTTCTCTGGCCCCGGCGGTATCTTGCACAACAACACGCGGAAGGGCAGGCCGGCTCCGGCTGTCCAGACGGGTGACGTTGTCGACCCCAAGATCTTTGAGCAGAAGGATGGGACTAAGTCGCCGGAGCGCACCGATACAACTCCAGCGACACCTGAAAAGCCCGTCGAACGTGGGTTCGAGGATGATGCGTGGGAAGTCAAGCCGCCCAAGCAGCCCGCTACTACCACTCCTGCTGCCGCTGCTCCCACCGTTGCTGCTGCTACCACTTCACCTCAGGCTCCTAGCAAGACACCGCCGCCTTCCGGCCCCACGCAGCAGCAGCTGACGGGTGCATTGGCGGACTTGTCTATCCTTCATCCTCCGCTCCAGCCGCAGCAAACAGGGGTGCCGCCAGCGCCAGCATCGGCGCCGCTCGTTCAACAGCCTACAGGCTTGCATTCCGCACCACTCTCGCCTCAACAACCACAATCAACCGGTGCCAGTCCAAATTTCTTTGCCCAGTTGGGCCAACAACCGACTGGTCTTCAGCAATTGGGGCAACGTCCCGTACCACCCCAGACCATGGGCCAGAACTCGCTCGTTCCCCCGCCTCCCCCACGACCGCTGTCGGCACCTCAGAACTTTTCTCAGCAACCGAACTCGTTTGGCCCGCCTCCGTTGCAGCCGCAGCTGACAGGTATTCCGCAATCCGGGCCACAGCTTGCTCCTCCGGGACAGAGCCTGGCCGACTTAAGCCAGCAGCAGTTCCGGCCGCCTATGCCACCACTGCCCACAGTGCCTACAGGATTGCAACCGCAATTGCAACCACAATTGCAGCCACAGCCCACAGGTTTCCAGCCACAGTCGCAATTCGGAATCCAACAACAGCAACAGCTACAGGGTCAACAGCCCGGTCAGTTTGGCCTCCCACCACAAGCAACTGGTTTTGGAGGGTTCCAGCCCGCTCCGCCGCAGCAGCAGCAGCAGCCAATGCAGACGGGCTTCAACTCTGGCCTGTCTCCGGCGCTGCAGCCGCAGCCTACAGGCATGAACGGCTTTGGCAACGGACCTTTTACGTCCTCGCCCCCGCCAGTGCCTCCGATTCCTCAGCAGCCCACCGCAGCGCCGTTGCAAGCACAAAAAACCGGGCCGCCTCCATCTGTCCGGTTCGGGGTCAAGCCTGAAGCGCAGAAACTTGCACCGCAGGCTACAGGCATGAAGGCCAATCTTTCACAAGCTAGTAAGTTGTTTCTCCTCTCTTCCATTTCCCTGGCTTAAAAAGGATTAAAAAGCTAACGCGTTTCAGCACCCACAAACCCATTTGGATTTTGATCTGGATGGCGGTATATATTATTATTTTCTTCTTCTTCCTTCTCTTCTGTTTCACGGCACATGGCTTTTCATTTCCTGATATAACTGTTCTTTCTTTATTCATTTTCCTTTCTGTCTTGCTTCTGTCATATTGGGTGGATGGTGGATGATACCTTTTGCTGTTCCTGCCACCTCGACACTGTCATGCATACATTCATAGAGAGAAAGAAAGGTAATTAATGCCTGCATGGCAGTGCTGCAATGCATTGTGTTTTTTCTTGAACCAGTCAATACTGTTCCTTAATTGGAGATAGCTGTAGCTAGTTGGATAGACTGTATTTAGTACTAGGAACTCCTAGTGATAATCAATCAAACCTAACCCTATCCGAGTAGAGGCAATCCACTCCTTTACTATCAAGTATGAGTACTGGGATTTAATACCCCTACCTCCCTGGAAATATATAGCCATATGTGCCCATATCCAGCAGATAGCATACCATGATTATAGGTAGCTATGAAGGTGGGACCTATGAGGTACCTGCCCTGGGGTAGTTGACCCGGGACCATATAGGTGAAATATACACACATACATACATGTATTAATATAATATCGTATCGTACAATAGTAATCCTAAACCGAAGAAACCAACCCGCCAACCCGCCAACCGGCAAAATCACGTCTCTCCCCATAACCCAAACATCGGCAGATCCTCTGCCATATACAGAAACCCATTCTCTGGAAAGATAACATCCGAGATAGGCGTGTGGATATCTGTTGATTCACTCGCAGCTGTGCCCGCCACAGGACCATGTCCAGGAATAGGTGTCATCCCTGAAGCGCCCGTTCCCGGTAGATGATGCCCGGGAAGTCCCAGCGGTGGTGGTGGCGGCGGCGGCGGCGGCGGAATGGTACCCCCCGGCGAGCGACCAATCGGGACACCCGTTGTAGTGAGGGCGGAGATGGCGGCGGGGTCGTAGGGGAGGCAGGGAGGGGTCGGTTCATTGGCGTAGAGGGTGTCCCAGACGTCGGTGGTGTGCGGGAGGTCGGGATGGTGGCGGTGGTTTGGGATCGAAGGCAGTTTATCCGATGATAACGGAGACGGGGTGGCCGTGGCAGTGGCCGTGGCAGTGGCAGTAGGAGGAGCAGGAGAAGGGTCAGCAGCGTCCTGACTAGGCCCGACCTGTCCGAACAACTGATCCACCTGTCGACTCCGTCTCTCCATCCACTGTCGACTGCGTCGGCGGATGTGCTCGCCCACTGCAGCATGCAGGTACTTGATAATCTGAAAGAAACGACAAGCGTGCGGATCATGCGGGATGAAGAGATCCAGGAACTTCTCGGCCTTGTTCATGCCCTCTTCCAAGGGGAGTAGGCTGTCGTAGTCGGCGAAGAACGCGGCGCCGAGCACGACGGCCGAATTGAAAACGGAGTTGATCAGGAACGGGAGCCGGAGGGGCAGAGAGGTGAATTTGGCTAGGTCGTCGACGATGTCGAGCCCGCGTAGTGCGGAGTAGACGCATGCGTCTGCGAAGAGCGAGATACGGGAGTTACTCGTGCGGGCCTCCGAGGGGCCCCCTCCACTCTTCACGTACTGCGAGACACGGTAGATCAGGAATGGTCTGGTCAGGAGGATGATGGACCAGTAATAGGAGCCAAAGATGTGTGCGGCAGCGAGAGTGGCGTCGAGCGTCTTCGAGTCCAGCCGCTCGGTCTGCATGCGCAAGAACGCGGGGAGACTGCGCACCCAGGCCCGGTGCTGGTTGGAGATGGTCTCGGCGACTTGGATCGAGATGACCTGTTTCATGTAGACGTCGGTGAGGATGCGTTCGAAGATACGGGAGAGCGTGATGACGGCAACGGAGAGCTGTTCTTGCGGCGGGAGTGGTTGCTGCTGCTGCTTGCCTGGCGGCATGGCGTCTTCCCGGAGGTCGTGGTCGATGTCCGATGTTGCTGGAGGCCGTCCCAACGACGCGCTGAGGAATAGGTCCATCATCCGGAGACTCTTCCATACGCGTTCGCGCGCGCGCCGTTCTTGCCCGCAGAACAGCGCATTCGCATCTTTGCGATGGATGCCCACCGCGTACGCGGCTCGCAGCGCGATCCCCAGGTTCATGAACGCGCCATTCCGCCGACAGCCCCCCAGCATGTACATCGAAATCAACACATAGGACTGAATCGTATTGAGACTGGGCGTCTCGGTGAAGGCGGAAAACGCCAACTGCCGTCCACTGACAAAGTATTGCTCTGGAACCGTCTGGTTCGTGTTGGATACCTGGGCTCCGATCGCGAGCACCAGGTAGAAGATCGAGCTGACGGTATCCTCGTCGCCGCTTGGGTTCTCCACCCAGTCCGCCAGGCGCGGATGAAACTCCTGCAGGTCGAACAGATCCAGCAACGGACTCGTCGCCAGGATATACTGCCCCGCCAGTCTCTGCGCCTCGTCGTTTTCCGGCGGCGTTACCAACGGCCCCCCGGCCTGGACGCTGGGATTATTCTGAAACACCTCGAGCATCGAATGCCGCGAGTTATCCTCGGTAAACTCACACCTCCCGATGGCCACCGACACGATCCGCCGGACACTCTGCAAGAACGACAAACTCGCCGAGTCCCCGATATACATGAACTTGCCCTGGCCATCGCGTAGCAGCCGCGCGACCTTGGGCACCGGCGCCGTGGCCGTCCCGTCCTTATCATCGCGCGACGGCGGCGGCTGCTGCTGTTGTCGTTGTTGCTGCTGCTGCTGCTCGATATTGGCACTGCGGTCCTCGAGCGAATTCAGCAGGTGGTCCATGGCGGTCTGTCGCTGCGGCGTGGACACCATGCATTCGCTGAGCAGCATGGTTTCCCGAGAGCCGTTGGGTCGCAGCAGCGCGCGGGCTTGTCCGAGAAGTGACATTCGGCCTCCTTGTGGCGCTGGACGCAGATCGCACAGGGTTGTTCGCCGTTGCATTTCTGTTTGCGCCGTTTACAGCTGTCGCAGGCTCGCCGGCAGCGAAGACGGCCGCTGGAGACAGTACTGGGTCGAGGCATACTGTCAAGTTGAGATCCGGTGTCGGAGGGAGGGAGGGAGGGTTCAGTGGCCAGAGCGTGAGAAGGGACGGGAGGAGGTGGACGGGTCAAACATCCTGCAGCTGCTCGCGCGCTATAGCGTAGAAACTGCCTATTCGAGCAATGCGTGAAGATGTCACTGTCCCTGTAAAACGACCGTGGCCAAAGCTCCGGCGATTCCCCGCATTCGACGCGGAGGTGATGCTTACTAAGCTTCTCTATGTGTCTGGCATCAAATATAGAGTACAGGTTATATATTATGAAAAAAGACGACTATCGCTCGCTAGAAACAAAGGTCGTAGAGACCCGGCTTAAGGCCGGAAAGACACGATCTTGCCGAAGGTGTCCGCCATACCCCAGATACCCTGGCGCAGGCACGACAGCTGCACGATCTGGCTGTGGTCTACAAAGAGGTTGACGTCGATGCCAAACTCGCGGATGTACCAGTTGTACACCTTGGGGTCGGCCGCCTCGAACATGACCCGCTCCCTGGGGAGCTCCTTCATGATCCGCGAGACGACGTCGGTCCTCCACGAGCTGACGTTCTCGGTGATACCCTCGGACTCGATCATCAGACGCTCGACGCCGGCATCGAGGAACTTGTGGCCCAGGTTGACGAGTTTGCCGGGGTCGGAGGTGCCGATGGCTTCCAGGCCGGCGACGTCGGTGTCACCGCCGGCGCCGAACTGGATGCCCAGCTCGGGCTTGGCCTTGAGCTTGTACGAGTGCACCTTGTCCACGAGGCGGAGCCAGTCCTCCTCGGGAATGGATAGGAAACCGGACGAGAGTTCGATCACGTCGAAGCTGTGCACGTTAGCATTCGTTCTGGGCCAGGCAAAAAGGATGAGCAGGTGACGAACCCCAGGTCCTTGCACTTGGTGAGGTACTTGTCGAAGACCGTGTTGGCGTCTGGGTGTGTGAGCAGGTGTTCAGCCCAGCCACCCTATGGCCCGGTTAGCATTGTTTCCTAGTCAGGTTAACAAAGGAAGGAAGGACATACGGTCGAGACGTAGACGCCGTGCTCGTGGGCCAGCTCGATCAATTCACGCAGGGGCGTCTCCTGGAAGAGCGAGAACGAGCCTAGACAAGTTAGGATCTATATTTCTCCAGACAGATGGTTGGGATGGGGGTGCCTTACCTCCGGCGAACTTCAGGCCGTCAACATGAGGACCCATCCTGTGTGTTGTCAGATAATGCCAATGCCAATGCCAACGCCAATGTCGATATATGGAATCCTTACGTCTCAAGCACATCGGCAAGGTAACGCTTTCCCATCACCTATGCAAACGTTAACATTAATCCGGAGCATTGACGGAAGTATGCCAACATACCGAATAGTATGGTCCTCTGATCTCCGTCACACCGTTCGTCCTCGGCTTCGGAGGACGAGGGTTGTTGCGAGCAAAGCCAAAGCCATTGGCCTTGTCCTGCAGCAGCGTGGCTTCCTGCTGCACAGCAGCCGTGGACGAGAAGCCTCGAGCGGGGGCCGAGGCGGCAGCAACCTGGGGGATCTGACGCGAGGCCAGGCCCAGCAGGCCCTTGGAGGCCGCAGCGGTGGTGAGATGGGGGGTTGACAACATGATGCAAGTATCCAGATGCAGACAAATATCAAGTATCTAGACTATTGAAGAAGTAGTGTAGTAGACTGGTATATCCGGAGGAGTCGCTGGTATATATAATATATAGAACAAGAGCCCCGGCAAAGGAGGGAGCTCGGTAGAGGATGGACGAGCATGGCGTGAACGCAGGTTGACGTCAAGCATAGCTCATGGCCCGAAGGACCGTGAACGGAGCATACAGACTATTCCTAGTATAGCGAGCGTCCTTGGGCGAAGTACCTCTGGAGTACAGAGTCCGTCTTTGGCATCAGGTTGGATGGGTTGGATGAAGTCAACGCTGCGTCTGGGGTTCATGACGTCATGTGATGCGACGCAGACAGACCGACGGTCGGAGGAAGGATGGACAACAGGCGAAAACGGAGGGGTCAGAGTATTCATTATTCGGCCATAGTCAATCATAGTCATGTCAGATGGTCAGGAATACTCCGGGAGACTCTACGGAGCAGTGTTCTCTGTAGTGGCAGCAGAAGTATCCGAGACTCCGCCATGGGGTGATGACGATCAGCCCTGATATGGTCTAGAGGAGAGGACAGAGACAGAGACAGAGATAGAGACAGAGACAGAGACAGAGACAGACTTTATGATCAAAGTTAACTATTCCATGGTAGAGTCACAACCATAGCTTCTTGTATCGTACCTGCTGTGCTAGCTGACTAGGTTCCGAGACGTGGTTCCTACCGTATCCAAGTATAACCCTAACGATGGTGTACTATCCTGACAGTGAATGATCAACCGCCCTGTTGATCTGACTATATAATATGGTATCTGCCCCAGGCATGTAATGAACTCGTAATCTGTATAGGTAATGAAGAGACAATAAGGCCAACTGAGTACATACAGAGTATACAGGAGTTGTTGGTTAAGTGCAGGTGAGTCTAACTAGTAAAGGCCACTCTTTATTGACAATCGATGCGAACTCATCTCAGTACATGAACGAGCGCCCTTAGACTTGTATATCCTTCGTTCTTCCACATACCGAGTAAGTTACGTGCCTTGGTCACGTGATCTGGCGTGGATCAGAACCAGCGGTCGATGTGGCCCTGAAGAGAGCCGTAGGGTAGAATACAGACTATGCGGAGAACGACGCCATAATAATACAGGGAGCAACTGCGATGGCTGACTGACACTGTACAGAGTCGTTCAATATAAAGAAGCCGGCGACTCCTTCCGTTGCATTCCGCCGGGACGGCTTCAACCGAACGCCCAGACAATGGGTGGATTCCGACGACAATCGATTGACAAGATCTTGGCCCGGTGGATCGATCGAAAGCATCAGAGCCACACAGTCAGCGGGGCCTCACCAAGACTGACTTACAGAACACGACCACCAATGATTCAAACACAGCCAGATGGAGCAGTTCCTTGATCTGATGCTACTATGTTCACATGATCTTTATTCTTGTATTGGAAATTATCTTATTTTGATCACCAGTACAGGCGCTGGCTTTTTGAAATAGGAGGGAAACCTGTCGGGATACTGTCTGTCTGGCAGCGCGCTGCTCCAGTGCCCTAGAGAGATCAACCAATCAATCCTCTCATCATTTCTCGGAAGCCATCAACCCTGGAGGCTACAAACACCTGTAGACAATGAAGAGGGATAGATTAGCCGAACTCTGGAGAGCGGTGGAGCGGTCAAACTATGGAGTACTCGGTATGGAGTCGGATAGGGCCAAGTGGGTAACTAGGGCAAGGTACCGCTGTGCTCCGTCCAGCTCCGAAGCATTCCCTCTACAGAGACCGGACAGAATACTCGGAGTTGTACCTGGCAGATGTCCTTGAGAGTCCGAAGCGGCTGTACTCTTGGATACTGCTTCTATATACCGTGATATCTATGCCAGCATGATACCAGCATAGACGGGCAGATCTACTTATATCAAAGGAGCCAATCTGCACGATCTGACACATATCCAATGGCAGCAATTCCGGAAGCAGGCGGGTTCTCCAGCCGGAGTCCCGTGGAAGGTGCGCGACTGACTGAGATGTCTGGCCAGATTGTCTCCGGACAGCTGCACTGGTGTGGCTGTCGTTGTTGTCCGGCTGGTTCCGTGCCCTCCTTCCCAGTCGGGTGTGCTGGACGTCCTATATCTTGCCGGTCCCTATGCGGTGCCCGTCTACACTGCTCTTTCGTGATTACCTTCGATTGACTACTGGTCACGTCCATACTATGGCAATTGGAGCTATTCTCGAGCCGCTGGTCGTCGTCCTCCTCCTCATCGGAGGCACCTGGATCAACCGCTCCAGAATCCCTAGGCCATGTCGCTGGCAGAAAGGCATCTACCGGTCCGCTGGCTCCTTGTTCTCAGTCCCATGGGAACCCGGTCGACCGTCGGATCCCGCAGATCAAGAGCGCTTGCTTCCTCCTCGATCGTGGTCCCCGTCGTTGCTGTGCCAGCCTGAGGATCGATGGCATAAGCGACAGCTTCGCATCTTTCCGTTTCGGTTCGAGGCTACTTCGCCGAATACTACGGTCTTTCAGGATCGTCTCTTGAGTCGTCTACTTCAGAAGTTGCCGTTTTTGGTGGAGTGTTGGTATTGGGCTCTGGTTTATTGGGTTGGCTCTTTATATACTCTTTGAGGTTTGTGGGTCCAGGACCAGATGCTAACGTCTTTGTTCATTCAGACTTATCAACTCGCCCGTGCGTTGACGGCATTGACTCTCCAAGACGAGACTGTCGATGTTGCACGGAAGCATGCGCTACAGTTGGTCCATGTCGAAGAGAAGCTCCGTCTGTTCTGGGAGGTCCCGATCCAGCAATTCTTTATCCGACATACGCATCTGCTAACGGCCATCAACTGGACGTACTCGTTTATCCATATTCCCGGCACTATCGCTTTCCTCGTCTGGCTATATTATTACACCACTACGCGCAACAGTGTCGATGAGCGGCAGCAGGATAGCTCTGAGGCCAGTCCGCTTCTGTACCAAGCAAGACGGCGCACACTGGCCGTGTGCAACCTCTTTGCGTTCGTGGTGTTTACCTTGTGGCCGTGTATGCCACCCCGTCTGCTCAGTGATGAGTCCGTCGAGGGCCCTGATGGAGACTTAGGGCGCAGCTACGGCTTCGTTGATACCGTGCATGGACCCGGTGGAGCGGGCAGTGTCTGGACAGAGAATCGGTTTTGCAATCAATATGGTAAATCAGTGGTCCAGTTCAGAATCCTGCAGATGAAACAGGACTGACGATTCTCCAGCTGCCATGCCCTCGTTGCACTTCGGATATTCCCTCTTAATAGGACTCACGATCATGACCATTCCACTTCCGCAACGACGTCCTGCCCTCGCGGTCCCGAGTGGACGCGTGCAGGGTCTCTTGTTGCGTCTACCGTGGCGTCGTTTGGTCTGGTGCCTCGTCGGCTTCTGCTATCCCTTCCTGATCCTCGTCGCCATCGTCGCAACGGCCAACCACTTCATCCTGGATGCCATAGCAGGGGCACTGGTATGCGCTCTGGGATGGAGCTGCAATCAGTTATTGCTTAACCTGCTTCCTTTGGAGGACTATTTCCTGTGGATCCTCCGGATACACAAACCCGAGCCTGCGGTTGATTGTGTTGACGATGTGGAGCGTTGGGGGGTCTCTGCTGAGCCTGATGAGCCTGATGAGCCTGTTGAGCCTGCTGAGCCCTAATTTAGCTGTCTTTGCATTCTCCTACGTCCCGTGGCAGAGCGTTTTCTTATTTCCTTCTCATTGTCTACGCTGGCCTACAAAAGAGGACATTGCATCCGTATTATATCTCCTATCCGCCACTGGCATTATCTCTATAGATCCGGATTCATCCCTGACTCCTACAACAGATATTCAACATATATATTCAAGCCCAGTAATCCATTCCCTTTATAATATCTGTGTCATCCTGTAGTAGCAGTAGTGCTGTCCACCGCTGTCTTTCTGTGTTTCTGTCGGAGGTCTCTTTTTCCTCCACTTCGTTTATTTCACCACCGCCACTACTACTACTACTACTACGACTACGACTACTTCTCCAGCACCGTGCTGTCCCAGCTCTGTAATTACATATTCCGGATTAACGAAGAAGCCCTATAGCTTCAGAATCCCCCTTTTCTATTTAATTTCTCATCTCTGTCTTTTTGTCCGCTAAACGCCGTCCGAGCTTCAGTATACGGAAATCGCACGAGGCACCAGCGCAGTCAGTCACTTCTTCACGCATTGATTACCCTCTTATTACTTTTGGGATTGACTTTGTCTAATAGATCTGTACAGGTTGGATTAATAATTGCTGTCCTTGTGTCCTCGAGTGCTGCTTCGTGCAACCTGGACTGCACTCTATTCCACACACTTGGCTGGTGAAGAGGGCCACCAACATTCCAACAGCACCGGGACTATTTCCTCTGCCTCCAGCTTTGGAATCAGTCATAGAAGAGTGTTCTTCTGATTGTCGCGACCGGGTGTTCTATCTCGTTGCTTGATCCTTGTCTACTGCGCGTTCGGGCGATCCGTCGTTCACGCGTCATCATCTACGGATCCTCGTCGCGTGTCTGTCTACCTGCTAGAACTGGGCTGCTTCGAGCCTCTCTGACTGTCTTCTATCCCTCGTCTAGCACGAGGACGACCGTGTCGTGGCTATCTGCATCTCTACGTTGCACTCCCCGGCTTGTGTTCTACGGACCACCGCGCCGCCCTCGGAGCACCACCACCACCACCACCACCACCACCACTACTGCTACTGCTACTCCTAGTCCTGGTCGACGAGACCGAGAAGACGCAACTACGCGTCGAGCAAGTTATCATCGACCGTACGTCGATCTGTGGGCGCATATTTTACAGTTGGATTTACCCTCCGTTCAGTGGTGAGCGCCGTTGCGTCATTAGCGGTCGGTCTGCCAGTGCACGCGTTGTTCGCCGCCTCCCGTCGTCGCGCCCTTCCCTTCTCCACCACTTCCTCTTCTCCCAACAACACCTCGACTTCTTCTCTCTTCCACCACCACACCTCCTTACTCCCGATACCTCCTTCCCATTCCCCCGTTGAGTCCGTCTAGGTCTCTCGACTACTACTCGTCTTCTTTTTCTTTTCGTCTTTGCGTGTCTCCTCGCCCCGTTGCGCGTCATGGCTGAGGATACTCCCACCGCTTCCACCCCTGCTGGCGAGCCGGCGCCTGCTGAACGCGCTCCCGACACTGAAACTAAGTCGGCTGCTGCCGCTGAGTCTGCACCGGAGACGTCTCAGGAGAAGGGTTCGGAGAAGCTCAATGAGTCTGAGAAGGAAAAGGCATCTGGTAAGTTTGTTCTCCTGGTGCTCCAAATTTTTTTTTTTTTTTTTTTTTTT
>PQMF01000169.1:0-50711 GCA_003004485.1 Aspergillaceae sp. MA 6039 | reverse complement strand
AAAAAAAAAAAAGCCCCCGGTATATATGCTCAAACCAAGCTAACCCTACCAGCTAACCACTTACCCCGGCCAAAGCGGTATAGACCCCGTCCCTCTAAACTGGGGAGCTCCCGATGCCAAATCCCGCGGTCCCGTCATTGCCTCCCGCAATGGGCCGTTGCTGAAACGCCGGAATGCCATGGGAGCCCACGGCGGTAGTTACAGCATTTACAATGCCTTGGCCATCGCAGCAGGCGACCTGCCTCCGGATTTCCGCCCGGACTTCCGAAACAGTGAACCAACCTTCAATTTCCCCTGGCAGCCGGCTTGGGCGGATAAGACCAAGATCGTATCCATGGATCCCTTCGGGCATGATATCGTGAATCAGTATCGGGAGGAGCTGGACGCAGGGTGGGACATCCGACCCACCATGGCAGTGACCCGGGCGAACATGAAATTGGCCGAGATAGGCGATGATATTCAAGAGGGAAAGCTCGAGGTGGATGGAAATATCGTCGTTGATTCCAGTGGCGAAGTGCGGGTGACCAAAGTCGCCGTCGAGCCAGTGTGGTATCTGCCTGGCGTTGCGGAGCGCTTTGGCGTCGACGAGGGCACCCTACGTCGGACGTTGTTCGAGCATACTGGTGGGAGCTATCCAGAGTTGATCACGAGGCCGGATCTGAAGATCTTCCTCCCGCCAATTGGTGGTCAGACGGTGTATATCTTCGGCCCCCCCGAACGGGTGTCGGATGAGAACGTCAAGCTGGCCCTGCGGATTCACGACGAGTGCAATGGCAGTGACGTGTTTCAGTCGGACATTTGTACCTGTCGGCCGTACCTGGCCTTCGGGATTCGCGAGGCGATCCGTGAAGCGCAGAATGGGGGCAGTGGTGTGGTGATCTACTTCCGAAAGGAGGGTCGAGCCTTGGGCGAGGTGATCAAGTACCTAGTGTACAACGCCCGCAAGCGCGGGGGGGATACCGCAGACAAGTACTTTACTCGAACGGAGAACATTGCTGGCGTGAGAGATGTACGCCAACCTGCAGAAATCCATACGATCCCCTGATGACTCATGCTAATCAACGCAGATGCGCTTCCAAGCCCTGATGCCCGACATCCTCCACTGGCTGGGGATCAAGAAAATCGACCGCATGCTATCCATGTCCAACATGAAGCACGACGCTATCGTCCAGACGGGGATCGAGATCGTCGAGCGCATTCCAATCCCAGAGGACATGATCCCGAGCGACTCGCGCGTAGAGATCGATGCCAAGATCAACGCAGGCTACTTTACCACGGGGAAGCAGTATACGACGGAGGAGTTGGCCAATGTTCGTGGTCGAGGATGGGAGAAGTGGGAGGATGTTACGGTAAGATGGCATTCCTCGTACTGTCTGGTGTGAGTGGTTACTGACATGACTAGCATTGATATGTATGGCATTAGTTAATGGCTGATTTATTCGGCTTGACGGACGTTACATTAATTGATAGCATAGCAACTACGAGTCCTGCGTACATGATATACTCTGTATTTCGAACATCGGGAATAGTAGCTGACTATTGTAGGGGAACACTGGCCCCGGAATACATCCGACATGCCAATAGAATCCCAGTGCCAATACCCACAATAACCCCATATGCAAGATAAAGATATCATTCCCAGAAACAAGGCTAGTATAGCCGCTGATTGGGAGGTCCGATTCGGATACTTTTCCTACCCCCCGCAAGTCAGTAGATATAAAAGGTTTTAACAGGCAAAAGCGAAGCAGGACACTATAAGCTCTTATTAAATTCTACGTTGGCATAGCAGTACCCTCTGGTCCCCGAATATCTACATCCAGATATTACAATGACGATTCCCCATACCCAACCTCACCATGTCCCTAAGCACGGCGTCTGGTGTCCTGCCGTAACCTTCTTCGACTACGACACAGACACAATCGACCTGGCCGCGCAAAAGCAATACTTCACCTACCTCTCGCGGACGGGTCTAGCCGGGCTCGTCATCCACGGCACAAACTCCGAAGCCTTCCTGTTAACCCGCGAGGAGCGCTACCAGGTCATCACAGCGGCGCGCGAAGCCGTGGGCCCCGATTTCCCGCTCATGGCCGGCGTTGGCGCGCACTCGACCAAGCAGACTGTGCAGCTAGCACGGGATGCGAAGAGCGCTGGGGCGGATTATGCGCTCGTGCTGCCGGGGGCGTATTTCGGGAAGGCGACGAGCCCGGCCGTGGTGAGGAGGTTTTTCGCAGATGTCGCGCGCGAAAGCCCGCTACCTATCGTCGTGTACAACTTTCCAGGGGTGTGTAATGGGGTGGATTTGGACTCGGAGGCGATCACGGCTATCGTGCGGGATTCGCCAGCGAACGTCGTCGGCGTCAAGCTGACATGCGGGTCTGTGGGGAAGATCACCCGGCTGGCTGCTACGTTCTCGAAAGATGAATTCGCCGTGTTCGGGGGTCAGTCTGATTTCCTCATCGGTGGGCTGAGCGTGGGTTCGGCGGGGTGCATTTCTGCGTTTGCGAATGTCTTTCCCAAGACCGCGGTGCGCATCTACGAGCTGTATACTGCCGGGAAGGCCGAGGAGGCGTTGGCCCTGCAGCGGAAGGCCGCGTTGGCTGAGAGCCCGTGTAAGACTGGCGTTGCGTTGACCAAGTATGCCGCTGCGGTTTTCACGGCGGCCGCGGCGGGCATTGAGGGGGCGGAGGGGAAGTTGAAGCCGCGGAGGCCTTATGAGGAGCCTGCTGAGGGTGGGAAGCAGATGGTTAGGGAGGTCATGGGGCCTGTGGCCGAAATTGAGAAGGCTTTGCCAGAGAAATAGATAGAAGAACCGAATATGTATTTTGGCCCTGCGAGGGTTTCTCGGGTCAATACTGGGAAGCAATTTCATACTTCTTCCCAGACTATGCAGCAGCCTCCCCACTATTTTAACCCACACCATGCTACCGAGGTATATACTCCGTATGTACACGAGCTCCAGAATCCGTGGAGAGAATGGAGGAGTTTGTCTGCCGAAGTTTCACCGACGACCACCCGAGTCACCAACAGAGTAGATGGGTTCAAAGAATGTACCGCAGGGAGTATCCAGTGTGGGGTGCCAGACTGAAAGCTAGTCCAGTTGCGCCTATATCGTCAAATCTTCGGATAAATATCCGGGTTAAGGAACTACTGGTAATGTTAGGGCTGTGCCAATAGGATGGCTGGGTTAGCGGCCAAGAGAACAGTGAAGCCCTGAGATTGCTTGGGGGAGTCAGCCAAGATGGTCACTTAAACTGAGAACCATCTTCCTCATAAAGACTACGCTTGTGATAGCTCGTCATGTCCCCGGACTGCTTGACGTGAAGCACAGTGACCGTCAAGTACGACGTCCATCTCGACCTGGAGGTCTCAGCGTCGACCCAGTGGCACCTATTTACAGCAGCTCTCAGGACCCAGCCGGAGTCTTTCCCAGCCCGGGTGGAATAGCGCACTGTGAAGTTTGCCGAGAAGCGCTCTTGGGTTGTTTTCCAGGTAGGGTTGTGTTGACCCTATGCAACGCATGGCGAGCTGGCTCGGACAACCCCCGATGAATATCCATTCGTTTTTCGTGAGTACGGCGTACGCTTTATGGTCCTCCGTATATACTCCATACACCGTATGGATCCGATATACCGGATCCTGGCCACTATGAGGGTAGACGTCGGGCGGTCAAAAGGTCAGTTAAGTGACCATGTTCCCCGACAAGTGATATTATTGAAATTTTTCCAGTGCGTGCCAGTCAGCTTCTGTAAACATTTGACATATCACCATGCTCGCGTGGTTAGAAAGACCTGGAATATCACCAATTGGTATATGGGAGGACTCGGGTACTTTGGTCTTCAAAGCAGTGAATTGAACACTACCCGGTACCACATTTCGTAATACATGTACATGAAGCTAACAATTGGTGTTTTCATATTTGCAAACCTCCATATTTCCCCCAGTATTTCGTTGAGGATGCCTCATTCGGGTTAGTACCCCCCGCAAACTTCTACCGCTCTGCTGTTGAGATCTCCCGGTATAGCATGCCAACATAGCTGCAGACGTCCGGCGAAACCCCGGGGCTTCGGCCTACCAAACAGAAGCTTTCGTTCAGATCTCGAAAATGGGAAGATTGCCAAATGGAAGGCGTGGCTAAGCTTCTTGTCTGGCCTGGAAATGAAATCCCGTGCGCTTACGGCATGTCTGGGGTAATGGAGAAAAGCCGGAGAATTCGGGGAACATATACAGCTCGCGCTTTCTGGCATTATCGCGTCGGGCCGACTCGAGCAGACGCATCAACCGTTCCCAGCTTTAGGGCAGCATTGTGTAGGTGGAAAATACTCCGTACCAGTGCTGATTTCAATAGGGCAATATGGTTGGATATACGGGCCTACTAATGCAAGGTGTTTGACCGAGTAGCTTCCAGCTTGGCGCATCTTGGATAATGTTTGCTTTCGAGGGCCTCGGTTCGACCCTGCTACTGGCACCTGAGTTGACTACCCCCGGAAATGAGGTCATTGCAACACGGTACGCAGCTACTAGCGGTCGTAATAGCTTCAGGGATGTCGGCGAAGCATCCGGCATGGATGAAATTGTCTCATATAGTTGATATCCTTGGATATATAAGTGCTGCTGTCTTGCCACTGAGGCCTGGTCAGTCACGATTGATCACTATCAGGCCTACACGATGCGGTTCCAACTTTTTGCACTGCCTGCCTTCGTCGCTATTGCTCAGGCCGCAAACTATACTGGGTCACTGCGGCCTCGAGTTCACTACTCACCTCTGAACGGGTTCATGAATGACCCCAATGGCCTGTTTTATGATGCGAAGCGGAACATCTACCATTATTACTTCCAATGTAAGTAAGTTTGGTCCACTTTAGCTTCAGTGTCTAACGCAGACAGATGACCCTTCCAAGCCTGAAGCCGGCAACCAACATTGGGGACACGCTACCAGCACCGATTTATACCACTGGACCAACCACCCGTCGGCCATTGCACCTGACTCGGATGGGTATATATTCTCTGGATCAGCTGTTATTGATAGTGCCAACACCTCTGGGTTCTTCCCTAACCAAGATGATGGGGTGGTGGCAATCTACACCGCACATACATCGACGAAAGAGACGCAGAATATCGCCTATTCCACCGATGGTGGTTACACGTTTACCAAATATGCTTACAATCCCGCAATTGATAGCCATACGGATGACTTCCGAGATCCAAAGGTCTTCTGGCACCCCAAGACCCAGAAATGGGTCATGTTTGTTGCTTGGGCGCATGCTCGCATGATCGGCATTTTCACATCGCCAGACCTGAAGGATTGGACGCCCATGTCGAACTACACACAGCCGGGTCTGCCTGGCGAAGAGTTCGAATGTCCGAACCTGGTCGAATTCGCAGTCGATCCTGCGGCGTCCGGTGAAACCACTAAAGATGTGCTGTTCATCTCTGTCAACCCTGGCGCTCCTCTGGGAGGGTCTGGTACCGTCTATGTCGTTGGTGACTTTAACGGAACCCACTTCAACAGTGAGGTTGAAGAGAGCACTCTATACAACTTTGCCATTGACAATTACGCTTCCCAATGGTTCAACAATCTTTCTGAAAGTAGTCGTCCAGTGTCCATTGGTTGGGCGAGCAACTGGAACTATACTGAGGAAGTTCCTACAGGCGGCGAGGGCTGGCGAGGTGCAGCCACTTTGCCCCGCGAACACTCTCTAAAGAAGATTAATGGCGCTTGGACTGTCACACAGACACCATTCCACGGCCTGTCGTCGGTCAATAGCAGCAAGCTTATAGACAAAGCAGTTAAGAGTGGTGATATCTCCATTGACTTCTCCAATGTCGACTCCAATGCCATCTCCTTCGACGTGGCCCTCAACGATCTCCCATCCAACCCCACCGGCACCCTCACTTTCAACTTCACCTCGTCAACCTCGGGCGAATACCTCGACGGCGGAATCCACCTAGATGAGCAGTCCTTCTGGATCAACCGAGCCGGCACACATCGCTTCATAAAGGCCAACAGCGCGGGCTTCGCGCCCGATTTCAACACCACTATCCCTGCGTACGAATCCGGCCGTTTCGCTTTCTCGGGCGTTATCGACCGTTCCGTGTTCGAAGTCTTCCTCGGCCACGAGGGTGAACAAAGTGGCACGATGAATTTCTTTCCTACTTCTCCTTTGGATAGGTTCACGGTTTCTGTAGACGGTTTGGGGGAGTCGGCTAGTGTGCACGTTAAGGCGCGGAGTCTGGAAAGTGTTTGGAGCTCTTAAATATATTGCTGAGTGACTGGGGTTATGAGTGATGAGCTTTGTGTCTTGGTTGGTGTACATCGGTTATAGCATGATACCAAATTCAGTTCAGGGAATATGTCTACCTTTCGACAGCGCTCTAGTTCTTGGCTTGGGAAAGCCCGAGCCCAGCGATATCCAGAAAGGGACCTTTTAGGGCTATGTCCAAAGAGGAAACCGGCACGAGTTTCTATTCTGGTGGGTGACGTCAGCGCGGAATTAGAGAGACCGAACCTGACTGTGACTGGCTGACAAACCCCATCCGGAGCGGAAAACGGGGGTTACCGAGCCCGTACGGGAATTACCTGCAAACAGCACAAACGCCCGCACAGCAAAAGTTACGAGTGGTAATACCAAAACGAGCGGTGTCGGCAGCCGGGACCACCCAGAGCCGCGATCATACGACGCCGGCGGAATAACGGCTTTTCCAGGCCGGAATGTCGCGATGGTTGGTGAAGCCCTCAAGACACACAGCCGACAACACAAGCGATACACCTGGAAAAGAGAAAAGCAACAATAGTTCAAGCCGTTGTCGAACTGTGTTGTGTGCCTAAGTGAGTGAACGCGTTGCTGCACTCCAGAGTGGGCTGTCCCAACCAATCGGCGGTAGTGGCGCCGTGATAAGATCTGATTGATTGATTGTCCTCCCGGCATCGTCCCACGGCCTCACTCTAATTGGATCTGTCTCCTTCTTCTGCTCTCCTTCTTCACTGTCCCCTCTTATTCTCTGACAACATTTTGATGATACATTGACGCTATTGAAGTTCATCTGTTCTGACACTTTCATAGTACATACTGAGTTCAGAGTACGCTCTGCTAGATTGCTTGCATCCTCTCCCTGTCCAACGCCTCCAACTCCGACGAGCCCTGGATCCGGACTCCACCCGTGCCAGGCCCCTAGCCTCTTATTAGTGTCTTAGTGTCACTCCTTCTTCGCCGCGGATCTGCGTTTACCATTGGCAAAAGGTAAAAGAAAGACTTAAGGCCGCAGCTTGCCGCGTTCTGGCTCGCTACACTCAACGGCACATACATCTTCTGTCAGGTGCAAACTCAACTTGTCTCAACGCAAGTGCCTACCTTCCCCTTATACTGAACCCATTGTTGATGGTTGTCAGGGTTTAGGGTTGGATTTGTTCCCAATTGCCATTCACATTCAGACGACGTTTGCTCTCCATGGTTCAACCCCGAGTTGCTAGCTAGAATGGCCTTCCCCGGCGTGGAGAATGACTTTCAACTCTTCTCTCCCCTGAAACAGTCCTCGAATAGACGAAGCTCGCGCCCCGATACCAATCCCTTTCCGCAGTCGACGGACGATGCGGGCCAGGACTGGACACAATGGATGAGATGGGACGACAATGTCTTTTCAGAGGCCAATAAAGACCAACCCACGTTTGAAGCACCATTGACATCGCCCAATACCTCTATCGGACCGTCTGCGAATATCTCCCAACATGAATTCTCCCCTGACATCAGGCACGGCCTTCCTAATTTCCCGTTCGATGCGGGCCGAGATCGGAGTTGCATGGTTCCAACCGACGGGGCTCAGCTGCAGTCGCAGCCATCCCTGTCTGGTTCCCCCGGCTTTTCCTTGGGGGCAGTTCGCAAGCGAAAGACGAGTAGTGACGATGACAGGTCCACGATTAGTGGAGCTGTCCAGAACGGTGGTAAGAAGATGCCAACCAAGAAGCGAGCGCACAACGTCATCGAGAAACGATATCGTGCAAACCTCAACGACAAGATTGCCGAACTGCGCGACAGCGTGCCTAGTCTGCGGGCTTCCTCAAAATCGAACAATAGCACTCTGCTCGATGATGAAGATGGCGATGGCGTTACACCGGCCAGCAAATTGAACAAGGCGTCAGTTCTCTCGAAAGCAACCGACTATATTCGGCACCTGGAAATCCGAAATCGACGGCTCGAGGATGAGAATACGGCTTTGAAGAATAGACTGCGTCAGGTAGATAAGGCCGCGGAACAGACCGCGACATCTGCCGGTTCGGTCTCCTCTCCCAGCAATTACACGGAATCTGGGGCGAGTTCATCACCAAGCGTTTTCTCTCACACCGAAGATGCTTCGAGTGATCATTCGCCGACCTCCACTTATCCCCCCGAGGGTTTGATGAAGGTGCCGGACGCCTTCAAAAAGATGCGGGAGGAATCAGCTCAAGACAGTTCATGGTCTAAATCATACATTCAGTACCCTTCCCGGAGTAGCCAACCCAAGCCCCAGGATAATGGTAGCAGCCGTAAGCGCTCCAACCTCCCGAACAAGTACATGTTGGGTGCACTTGCTGGCTTGATGGTTCTCGAGGGCTTGGGTGGTGAAAAGGATACCGAGTCGACCGAGAAAGGACTGCTGGCGATCCCCATTAATTTGCTGAACAAGCTGCCTCAGATCAATTCGCCAACGGCTGTCTATTGGCAAGCTGTCATTCGGAGCTACTGGGCATCCTGGCACGCCAGGGCCATGATTCACTTCCTCCTCCTGGCCGCTTTGGTCTTCGGTAGCGCATTTGTGGTCTTCGTTTATCTCTTCAACGCAGAGCCCAGACGATCCCTCGCCTCTCCTAAAGGGGCAGCTGCGTCGGAATCTACGCCGCCATACAACTTCCGACGACAGGCCTGGCTCACGAGTATTCAGCAGGTCGGTGTGCCGCGCCATCGATTCTTCAGGGAGTGGTACGTTGTGACGTCTCGATGCTTCGAATATGTCCTCCGGTGTCTGTTGGGATGGAAACTCTACTCTTCGGTCACTGGCATCACTGAAGAGGATGAGAAGGGCCGAGTGAAGACATGGGATATTGCAATCGATGCGCAGCTGGCGGGTGGTGATCCCGAGATCAGCAAGAGCCGATTGGTTCTGACGATTTTTGCTGCTGGAACTCTCCCGAGAAGCCCGATGAGAATGATGCTCAAAGCGCTCCATTGCCGGATTCTGCTCTGGAGGATCGGTGAACCTGGTTCATGGAGCTTTTATATCTCCAACGACGTGGCGCGTGCCCTTGCGGGTTACCAATGGGAGCTTGCTCGCCACATGCATCGATCGATGCCTGAAAATCACCCAGACGCTTTGCCTAGTCATCTGGCCGCGCTACTTGCCCTCGACCCAGAAGAAGTTATGCTCGACAGCATCGTTCAGCGGGCTGCCAATCTCACTTGGAACTGCCTGACACAAGAGACGAGTGATGACCATGAAGCGCTTTTGGATGTTGTCGAGGAAGACCCTGCCATCCAGTCGTCGTTGGACGGTCTTGCCGCATGGTGGTCCAGTCACATTTTACAGCTGGCTCTGCTGAGGTATTTCGAGGCCAGCTCGGGTGGTCCTGAGTCGAAGAAGAGCGCGATCTCTTCAAGGCTAAGATCAACCTAGCCCTCAGTACAGCACCTCAACCGTCAGCCGCTCATACGCGTGCACTGGTCATGAAGGCCGTTTTCTTTGAAAAGGATCGCATTGAGAATATCGGAACGGTGCTTGCTTCTTTGCCGAGCGACACCGGGAAGAACAAGAAAAACCACGCCGCTAACTTCCTAGACTCGTCGCTCCCTGTATCCGTCCGTGAGGAGGTCTCGATTGCAGTTCGGTGCGCCATGATTGCCGCCATATTCTCGGCCCGAACCAATGGCAATACTTCCCTGCCACCTTCCCTTACGATCGAGAAGGCGGTCAACTGGTTCAACCAGCTGCCTCTAGACCCGGTTGAATTGACCTTGTTGGGCTTTGCTGCAGTCTACCATCTGCTGCATGTTCTAGTATCCGATACCCACTACCTCTCTTCATCGGAATCATCATCGTCGTCGTCGTCATCGCCAGTTCCAGGACAATCTGCGTCTTCAGCCGACGATGAAGCTGACAACGCACAGCACGCAGCACGCGAGCGAGCCCAGTCCCTGAACTTCCCGAACCTTGGCCGCGTTGCCTCCGAGCTGATGTACTGGGCCCGAAACGCCTACAACCCAGCTTTCTATGGCTTCACATCCGAGCTTGTGGAGGTGGTTGAGAAGGAATGCACAAGTCTATGCCAAAGCGCAGGTGTTGACGTCGCCGATTATACACGTGTCCGGGATCACAAAGTAAAGACTAAGCGACGCAGGCACAGGAGATCAAAGAAAAGAGGCAGGCAGTCAGCCGATGGGAGTGGCAAACAGCCTTCAGTTGGTCAGGCCGACTGCGACCAATCCCCTGTCGTACCTTCGTCGCCTGTTGATGAGGCCAAATCTAGGAGTCAGAAGGACGGTTCTACGAGTGCTTGCAGAGAGATTCCGCCGATATTATCGACTTTGTCGTGATTCAATGTTTCCACGGTTCTAAAAACATTTTAATGCTTGGTTCTGTACGATGGGTTCTGGTTCTTACATGAGGATGGGGTTATCTTTCGGGCTCATTATCTCGAGGCGTTGGGATCATTTGTTCTTCCCCTGATAACGAGGTTACTAGCCGAATAATGGTGATGTCTTCCCTCTTCCTAAGTTTGTGTCATTACTTGCGGTGCAAGGTACGGTGCTTTATCCGTCTTTCTTATTGCTACTGCTCTTCCTCCGTTCCGTTTCGGGCTATTATTGCGTGTGGGGGTTTTATTGCTTTTGGTCATAGACGCTAGTCGTCTCAAGGCTTGTCCGCTGGAGTGGACTGAATTACGCAGAAGTTTACCCTATATCATGGGTGTCTAGAGATTGCCCTGATGACACTAACATGTTGTCAAGTATCGCCGCGTAGAAGTATAACTGAAAACACCTACAAACGTAAAGGATACCTTAGAATTCCGCCTATATCTGTCTCTCGGAATATCCAATCTGAACATTTACAACGACATACCAAGAGACAAGCACTATGATGATACTATTGGGAAATGCCGTGAATTGGCGATTTCGCAGTTCTTGGGAGTTTGGTGGCCCATCTCAAAGCTGCGGACCTCTAGAAGCAGAGTGGAACAACATACGTATATACATAAACTTTCTGTTGTTAGCAAAGATGAAAACACAAGTGTAGCTCAAAATGCCGTTCATTGCCAGTCCGCTACATCGTAGGTTGATGATTTGGGTTCAATAAAAAGAACAAAACGATCCCAGTATAGGATTTACATGCCAATCGTTGGGGTAGCGTTTCGCACAGTCCAGAACCTCCTGGTAAATCATTTCGTCGATGTTCTTCATATCCATATCTGCTCCTCGTTCACATAATTTTTGGATAGCAGCTATCTCAAGATTCCGTGCTGCTTTGTGCAAAGGAGTCTCGCGAAGCCGAGCATCTTGCGCATTGATAGAGGCGCCCCAATCCAGAAGTAGGTCAAGCTCGGTGATCATACCAGCAGAAGCAGCTAAATGTAGCGGGGTCATATCCTCGACCATAAGAACGTTTGGATCTGCACCACTGGAGAGAAGAAGTTCTGTGGTCTCTGTCAAATGTCCTCTGATTGAAAGATGCGATGGGGCATATGCTTCTGCCTCTCCTGTAGCTGGTATATCAAGTAAAGGCTTAAACTCGAGTAACATTCGGAGGACTTCGTTGTGACCCCAATGAGCGACTTCGTGCACTCCTGTCCAGCCCTAAATTGTCGGTAAGATCAGTAACGAAAGCACCCAAATGAGTCAAAATGTAACATACACTAATCGAATTACTTCCATCTATATCCGCACCCGCTTCTAAAAGCATCCTCACTGATGTCGGGTCATTCATATAGCAGGCTTCTTGGATAACGGTTCCTCCAGCAGAACGTTCCTGCCTAAAGGGTGTGCCTACTGACTCTTCCACAGCCAATTACTGTTTCCCGCTTTTCCCTCTTTTCCTCTTTTCCTCTTCCCTCCCCGGTTTGCATTTCCTTGTCCGTGTCTGACACTGCTAACAAAATGCCTTGGTCAAGGTACGAACACTTCACTGGAAACCTTTCCTTCCGTACGGCTATTCTTGCTTCCTGGAGAGCTGGAAGAGCTTTTGAACGATGGCGAATTGCTAACAGGGTAGGAAGACTTCCCTCAGAGTTCACTCTAGATCACTTACCCAAAGCCCTCGACCACCTACCTCGCTCGGCCCGAACCGAACAGTCAGCCAAAAGTACTAACGACTGATTCAACTACTGAAAGGACAAGGAATGCAGAGCGGTCGACTTGGAGCGGCCATCCACACAACTTGGACCTCCGCCACAACCACAAAGCAGAACCAAATTTATCACGACCCCATTTCCGAAATCACGCCTATCAATCCAGGAGAATTAATGTGCTGTAGGGGAAGCAATCGAATTGAGGGCCTGGAGGAGAATGGGGGGAGGAAGAGGGGGTGGCTGCTGAAGAGAGTGTGGGCTTGTATGTTATCATCCTAGTGTCTAGAGGATGTAGTGCAGTGGTCGGTGGAGCAGGCAGAGGCCTTGGGGAAAAGGGAGGAAGAGGGAGGCATTGGCGCCGAGCTCACCCTTTTACGCAGGGCTAATGACTAGTAGCCTTCGGGTGAAGTCAAGATCAGTTCAGATGTTTATACTTGAATAGTTCTGATCTCTCTCTGTTCTCTAATCCAGATATATGGCTTTTTTTCTCTCTTCAGTGTTCCCAATAGCTTCAAAACATTATCAGGGTCCTAGAGGGTCTCTGTTGAAGGGACATCAGACTCACACACACTTCTTCAAGCTTCCAGGGTGCCATTCTGCTGTTGGCCTGTCAGCGTTGCCCTAGCGGAGGTTAAGTTGAGAAGACCTAGGACTATATCGCCACTTTGCCAGCCTCGTCTGTGGTTGATTGGACCATTCTGAGTGAAACTGTTACGAGGTTGTCCATGAAGTGTTGTCCTTCCTCCGTCCGCTTTTGCAGGTCTTTTTCTGCTCAAGTCTTGACTTCGATGACAGAAACGCCCATCTACGTGACTAACCCTATGACTACTTAGGGGCCGATGCCCGGTGGGATTTTGTGGTTGGCTCCTGTCATTAGCAGTTTAGTGTGGTTGTGAGTCATTTCAGACAGTCAGCGATGCTTGCTTGCTATGCAGAGCAGATTGGAATACTCCAGGCACAGCTTGCAAAGTTAGAAACTATATACTCTATGAAACTAGACTTCAAACCAGTAAAGACTGATGTAGCATCTATGTAAAAACTAGAAACTCTTGGTTGTTATTTGGTAGCAATAGTGTGTCTCACAAGTTGAGTTTCGAGTTCATTCACTGAACTCGTTGTAATTTATCACCAACTCATTACAAACTCGTAGTAATTAATACAAGTAATCACTCGAACTCAATTAGCAAGTTTGAGTCCGAACCTTGGACTCGACTCGTATGACACACTAGTCTAAATCGGGTAAGAAACAGCAAACTTCGGGATCAAGGATGAACTATCAATCGATCGACAGGTATGAGATCTGATGTTTACTACGTAGTAGCAAACAGTACAAACTCTTCGCACAAGTTTGGCTCCCTATAGCCACCAAATTTGCCAGTAATTGACACTATTTGTTAAGAAGTGGCCTAGCCACCTAACAGTGCGCTACTATATAAGGTGCCTAGGGATGTCTGGCTTGCGAGAAGCCAGATATAGCGGTCTTTTGGCCTACTGGTAGGAACAGTCCCTAGGCTGTCCGTAACACTATTCCTGGACCAAACCACATTCTATCTGCTTCCATACAGTCAGTATATGCAAGCTACATCATCATGCAGCGCTGATCAAGAGCAGATGGTGATGATATCAGGATTTCACTTAATGTGGTACACAGTACACAGTAGTGATGTGTTATTGTGTCTAGTGATGCCTACTTGTACAGAGTAGTATTTAGCAGCAGAGTGGCAAAGTGCAGATGCCAGAGTTTCATTAAGCAGCATGATACATCAATCACATCCCAACAATCTAATAAAGCAGGTAGAAGTGGGGTCTAGTTCGCAGTGATGTAGCAAAGGCCACTTTGTGCTTTATCTCCATGTAGGGTTATAAAAGCTCCATGGAAAACCTGAAGCAATAGAGATTTACTATATAACTTAAAAATTTTTATTTTTTTCAGTTACACTTGCAGAAAGATATAGTCACTCCACTTCCAATCTTATCATGTCAGAACACGGGCAATATCTTGTAAGTGATTCTCTCAGTCACAACTTGTGGATATTTTACTAATTCAAACAATCCAGGTTGCCTTCAAAGGAGGCACCTCACAAGATAAAATTGAGGAATATGTTAACTTGGTCAATCAAAATGATGGTTCAGTGATAAACAGATACAATTCCTTTCTCACTGGATTCACGTTCGTATTAGTTTACTCCCACTTCATATATGATTATGCTTACACTAAAATTAGCGCCAAAATTCCCGATTCGATTCTGGCTTCATTTCAAGGAGATCCGATTAAATATGTCGAACCGGACGGCATTGCACCGCAATGAATTCATCGTCATTCAGACTGCAAAGTGAGTGTGGAGGGAGCCAAATTGCTGTCAGGTCAGTAAAGTGGCCAGATGTCTGCCTCTGTTTGCAGAGAAAGTATTCTCGACAGTCTACAAAGCATACCAGCATGACACAGCATGGATTATTACTCTAAAGCCATACAAATAAAGGTCATCTTTGCCTACCAGGGCTAGCTTTCCACAACATTAGCGTAGCTTTCTGTATTGCGACTAGTGGGCATTGACAAAAGCTGCAACGCAGGAAAGCAGGCTGGCGGTCTGGCAAGATCATCAGAGCAACCCAGCAGCTCTACGTAATTCATCAGGGCATTGCAGTACTGTATTATGATGTTGACGCATTGATTGTAACAAGCGAAACACTCCATGATAACTGCAAGATATTTATCACCCCAACCAGCTTACTTTACAATGACCAGTTTGCAACATGTAACATGATGCTTTAACCACACCCGGCTTAGCGGAGCAAAAGTTGTTCAAACAGGATCTACCGCACCTTGTTTACTCTCAAAATGGCTACATTTTTTTGATTATAGTTTGGCATGTGTTGTCACCGGGGGTTAGGCCTACGTATACGTATGTGTGATAAGCCTGCATACTCTGTATGCAGGCCTGTCTAATGACAATGCATAGATTGGCGCGGGGTAATGTATATAGAAGGAAGCGAGGGACAGATAGAGAAAATCAAGCGATTCGTTCTATTCCTCACTATAACTAGTACTATTGTACTACTTCGCAACTAGTCAACTACCGATTCGACGGCTATTCGCTAGCTACTCGCCAGCGCTGCGCTTGACTAGCCCTACCGGCCTTGAGCGCTAACACTTGTTTACCGTTCCTTCAACACCTGACTGGGGGCAGATGCCCATATTACATATATTGATACTCATGTGGGGTATATATTGCATTGTTTAGGGTTACACCGGATATAGGAGTCCGGAGTCGCAAGTAAGCTCGAGTATCTCGTGAGCAGTTAACTAGTGCAGCAGGCTATGATATAAGAAAGTATAGGTTGTGACATATACCTCAGCCTTGAGCAGGAGTTCTGGCCATTGGCAAGAGGTTGTGTCTTCCAACAACAGTAAATCCATATACTTATTCTGCCATCATGTTCCGCCTAGCACTTTAAATTGTGGAGTCGGGCAATCATTTCTCCTTAAGAATCGCCTTCCTTGCTTTGCTCTTCATCCATTTCCTCTTGGTAGGAAGCAAGCAGCCTTCGAACTGTACATGGTAAAGATACTCCGTCTCTGCACTGTCATCAACTACTGGCTTCCTCTTTCATCGAGAATGGTGCTTAGGTTCGTCTACAACTTCTGGTGGATCCACATTACGGCATTCAACTATCAGTTAACCAATTAAGCTTCCAGAATAATGATCAGGCTAACGATAAGACAGGGCCCAATACAAAGTATACACCGTCGCTCTCTACCAGCTGGAAGCTATTAGTGCTGGTGCTGACACCCCTGACTACCCAACCCGCTGCGATCCATCAACTTCTGTGGCCGAGTTCTTCTGAAAACCGTTATCGCTCCAACCCGAGAACGAATAGGTTCTCGCTTACATAGGAAGAAAGCAGACCCCATTCCATGTAGAGGCCTCAGGCACCATGCCGGTTAACCGTGTGCGCTGCCGTAATGTTCACATTTTTGACGGGAGAACCGGGGTGAGCTTCGGTGGGATGCGTCAAAACGGAAGCGTTACGCGGGCTATGTTCCTCGACATGCTGAATCGCATCCTCCTGGTCGCTAATTTGCCGCTGTCGGTCATACACAGATCTTCGGGTCGCATCATATCTCACACGGATTTTCCGCTAGATCAGGGGGAATACGATGTGTTCTCAGATTGTAAGCGTTCTTCCTCCATAAATTATGGCCAGTTCTAACTACGGTAGCTGCGATTTTTTTGACCGACGAGCTCTGGGTGCACAGGATTATGTCACACAGTATAAGTGACAGGGAGTGTTCGTTCAAGGTTGGCGTGCGCAACCGTGATAGAAAATGCGTTATTTCAGGGATGGAGAACGAGGGTGCCGAGGACAATGATTGGTCTTACTTTGAAGCTGCTCATGTGTTTCCTTTGGAGAGGGAGGATTATTGGAATGAGAAGGGCTATGCTAATTTCATCATTGACCTGGATGGCACTGTTGGTGATTCCAAAATTAATTCTGTTCAAAATGGCCTATTGCTACGGAGTGATATCCATACTGCCTTCGACAACTATCTCATAGGGATAGATCCCGGCGTGAGTGTTTATTATCCTTCCCAAGTGCTCTTCACTAATCTTTTGTTTTACAGAGCGGCTTTAAGATCACTGTTTTTGGCCGTGATTCTGCCCGGCTAGATGGAAGGAGTCTTGATGAGGTATGCCGCAGTGAAAATGACCCACGCAGTGTTTCTCCCCAGCTACTACGCTGGCACTTCCGCCAGTGTGTACTAGCCAATATGCGTGATGCGGGTGAGCCAATATTCGATTGTGATCACCCTCCGGGAACAGACTCCATGAGAGAAATTCGTGAAGGACCCTATCCTCGGGAGCGTTTCGAGTTAGAGCTAAGTGCGAGATTGCATAAGCCCACCACACTCTCGCCCCTGGAGAAACGTTTCGATGGGACACTACCATGATAACTTTGAAGTCGCTGCCCAGCTCTCAGTCTTCCGACGAAATAGCTGTATCTGGTGTAACAAGCAAGCGTCATTCTAAATCTGAACCGAAGCGGTTGAGGAAGGATTGACATTTCCCTTATACCCCGATACCTTTGCTACTACTGCTACTAGTAGTAGGTAATAATAGTTATTGTCCAACGATCGTCAAATATTGAGTATCTAGAATATGGACTTGATTCTCAACCCTAAGCAGTAAAGGATACGGTCTGTAGATAAGTAAGTAGCTTTTTAATGTCTTTTTTTATGCCATAACAATCTACCCTTGCAAGACACTTATCATGCATTCAATAGCTTCCTTCAACTCATGCTCTTCATTGCACGCAGCGAAAATGAATCGGTCTGGCCGCACGATCACAAATTTTCCCTTGATCTTATCCCGGAGCAGATATTTGTCGTACCCAGCCGGTTCCGGACGACAGTTGCACAGCGGCGATTTCGCAAACTCCTCACCACTCGCAAGTTGGTATACGATGGCATCTCTGGTTGCCTCTTTATTATGATATTCTTCGATAATGAAGGGAGTCTGGGCGGCCACAATTCCACCCTCTGACCATTCTTCGACCTCTTGCAAAGTATTTCTTGCGGATGAAAGCTCAGCACTACTTTGCAGGTAAACAAACATCCTGAACAGGCCGTTCGCTTGTGTCCGGAAGATGATATCGTCTGTGAAGTGAACCTCCCCACTTATACTCCGACAATATACTTGAGGTATATTCAGCCCGCCATTGAGTTCTGGCACGAATGGCATGCCGGCTGAGTAGGTGTACCGCATCAGTCCATCCTTTCGTCGACCTAGCTGCAAGTCGCGTTTCCAGCTGGGCACCAATTGGATGAACCAGAAGTACCATGATCGCAGGAGGATTGCTAGCGGCTGGTGTTCAGTCACAAATTTGCCATTCTGAATCGTGGATGCAAGCGACTGGTCTAGCTGCTGCTTGCGTTCTGTGTACCATGTTTTCAGGACCTTGTCATGAGTTTCGGACTCAGGTGAGTGGTACCGACAAAGAAGTGCTAGACGCCAAGCAAGGGAGACAGCATCCCGAAATCCAGAAGCAATTCCTTGTCCTCCGACTGCAGGAACGAGTTAAATTCCATCTCCGATTGTTCAGTTGGGTTTCTTACAGGGGGGAAAGACATGTACAGAATCACCGCACAGGATCACCCGGTCTTTTGCCCAGATGTTGCAGCTGCGCGCGGAGAACTTGAATGGGCGGGAGCGTATGATGTTAATACAGTCCTCTGGGAATTGAACGTCATTGTCGAGGCTATAAAATCATGTCAGCAACAAATGTATGAACGGGACGACTTATGACTTACCCATATTGACTGCCTTGGTGAGTAATGTAGGGGAATACCACCCTTTTAATCATGTCACGTCTGGCCATCTCATGGCCGTCCTCTTCTGCGCGCACGACAAACTCGAAGCGCCAGAGACGGTCGTCTGGGAGCCCAAATCGGCCACAGACGCCGGCCGTTCCTGGTTGCAGAGAAACCGAAATCCCTCTGGGAAGAAAAGGTCATATACCTGGTCCGAGTTAAACCCTAGCTTCCACAGTGGGAAGTCCGGATGGGTTTCCGGTGTAGGGGGTGTAATGTGCCAATTCAGAGCGACCCATGTTTCTTCATAGAAGCAACTGTTCAGAAATATTATCAGCAGCATGCTCTTGGATGCATTTCGGTAAATCTTCCTACTCATGGACCCTTTCCATATGAACCCCTTTGGGCTCTAGGTAACGCTTGCGCGTATATCCGGTTTTCCCATCGGCACCAACGAAGAACCGAGCGCGAAGCCGACGCTCTGCACCTTGGGAATCAGTATAGGTGCAGTAGGTCCAGCTTGCGTCTTCTTCAATGTTGACAACGGTTGATTCAAGTCTAAGGTTACAAAACGAGGATGCAGACATGGCCTTTCGGAGGTTCCATTCAAGCGTTGGCTGCTTGTGGCAGATGAAGCCTACGTGCCCGGTTCCGCCAGCTGTCTTTTTTTACAGTAAATAATGTGGTTATCACACTGTGTAATTATTCAGAAACACACTTACCGTGCCATAGTCCATGCACAGAAACGGCTGTGTATCAAGGGATTTCTGGGTTCCGCTGATGAAGTGAAAATCGTTCATGGCTTGTTTGTCCGTCAGTTTGCGTACTAGATATAGAGGTGGTTCCTGAAGAAAGCCACTTACAAGTCCCAATCTGCGTGTATATGGCGTCATACAATCCCGCACCCTGCAATGAGCGAATACCATCTTCATCTAGCGCTATGCCACGGGGGTCGGTGGTGATCTCTGCCTCCTTCTCCAAGACCACGTTGGAAATGGACATTTGGCCGAGGTACACAGACAGCAATGCCCCCGTCGGGCCACATCCACATATAATCACGTCCGTAGTCTCCCAGACTTGTTCTCCCATAATGAGATGGCTTGGAATGACGGCAGGAAATGAATTCCTCGGCCTTCAAATAAATCATACCTCAAGATTTCACATTAAATATACATATGCGGAGACAGGCACAACTTTGTGGGGACCCCAGGTGGGGGAGCTGGAGCTGTTGAACCAAACGGGTATATCCATGTACGAGACGCACTCATTGGTTGGAAGGCATGGGTTGCGGGACGGGTCCAACCGCCGGGTATGTGGGACGTGGGACGTGGGACGTGGGGACCTATCCTTGTACGCTATAGACCGTGCCTGAGCATCTAGTCCTCATTCCCCCTCCCCAGAAAGGGTGCAAGAGATTTACAAGAGTCCAAGACTGTATGCTTACGGAAACCGACGTACACACTGGAACCATGTCTGTCGAGGAAAACAGGTGAAAAATGCCGGACAACCAGTGGACAACCAGTGGACAACCACTGAAGTTATGAAGAGGAAATGATATCACGTGTACATACTTGAAAAACACTACTACTGCAGCAAGGCGCGCACCTGTGAACATGGTTTGTATGGGGATTCCCACAACTACCAGCAGACTTAGCTATTAGGATTCGAAATATTCAAAGAAACGGTGGATTCCATTGACTTCTCATGAAACTATACTAAAGAGTGTATCCCACTCAGACCAAGTGGACTACTCTTCTACCGCTATTTAATATTTTTAGTATCCTTGTACTGACCGTTAAGAACACAGCCAATATTCTCCAACTCCTTCTGCCAACGGCTATTATCAGGCTTCTTGGACTCATATGAATCGCTATTTGGCCATTCTGCATCAACGTCGATATCCTTGTTCAGAACCATTGTAGCTTCGCACAGTTCTTGCAAACCCTCCAGCAGACCCGGTCCCTTGGCGCTGTTCGGCTTGGGGTCTTCCCAAATTTTGACTGAGAACTTGTGGTCCTTTTTGAAAAAGAACTGGGGTGGCAACTCCTTGTTGTTCTCTGGGAAGGGCTGCATTGCTGCTTCTGGGCGGTTTTGCAAGGTAAGGATCAGGCCGTTAGGGACTTGCGAGAGGACACTTTTGTCGAGCGCGACATCTTTGCCCTCGACTTGGCGAGTGAGCGTAACCCCAGCGGCAGAGAGAGCGATGTTGGGGGCTCGAAGAAGCATGTGGGAGATGTGCTGCTGCTCTGGGGTACCGTAGAGGTAGAAGGGCATGAAGTTTTCAGGGTATTCCTTCTCTCTGTATTCTGAGTTCAGTGGCCGGCTTTTGACGATGCGAGTCACTTTCACGGTTCCCTTGGCGATGGGTTCTGGTCTATTTTTCAAATCCACATTGGTTGAATCCTCCTTCTTCCAGATCTTTGCTCTGAACTCAAGAGGCTGGTTGGGCAGCTGATCGATCTTGTCATGGAGATCAATCGGGTGAGTGGACTCCAAGACAAGGGTTTTTTCTGCATTTTTTCCCTTGAAGTCAACGTAAGACTCCTTGAAGCCCTCATCGAGCTCTCCAGAGACGATGAGTTGCTGTCGGAGGTTTGCACAGTGGAAAGAGGTTTGCAGGACAAGGAAGATATCGTCAGTTCCTTGCATCACAAATTTGGCAACATGGTTCCCACGCTGGTTACGTTTTCTGGTGACGCGAACTTCCTCCTCGATGACGTCCTCCAGTGCGTCCATAAGATGGCCGATAAAGTAGTTCTGGGTCGGGAATGGACTCATGACCACATTGCGGATAACAAACAAGTCTTCGTCGCTCTCCTCGAGCCCCATTCTCTTCATATAGTTCTTAGCACAGTCCCCGTACAGCTCTTGTTCGAACTTGGTGGATGTCAAGTACACCGGGATATTGGATGGATCGGTATTGGCATCCGTGATGGAAAGTCTGTCGACGACCCTCTTCATCAAATAGTTTGCCTCTTCAATGTCCTTGTTGATGTTTCCGTATTCATCATACCAGTTGAGTGTAAAGCAATTGATGTTAAGGTCCGAGCCCAAGGTGCGCAACTTGGCCATTGCTTCGGGATCTTTGATGAGGTCCTTGTTTTCCTTTCGTAGGATTTTATTCCGGATCAATTCTCTCTCATTTTCGACAGCCTTGGAGTTGAGGAAGTCCTCTGGGCCTTTCTCAGAGGACAGTTTGTTGAACGGGACAATAATGAAGTTCCTTTTGACTCCTTCCTTGGTGCTGGTCGCTACGGCGTAGCGCACAGATAACTATCAATGTATTAGCTTTGAAACTCAATGGACCACATAAGACGTACTCTAGCACTAGTATAAGCCGCTTCACCCAGCAATGTTCCGTAACCACTTGGGTTCAGGCCGATAGTCTGGTTGGAGAGCCAGGTTGACATGGCTGCAGCTCCGGGTTTACTGCACAATGGTTAATAACTGCCTCAAGCCACGACATAAAAGCATAGGTATGCTCACCTTCCCTCCACACCATAAACACCAATATTGTCCGCTGATCCCTGGGATAGGTAGGGACTGGACCATGTCACCAAGTTCCTCATGCGGCCATCCCGATATACCAAACTTCCTGCTGGGTACGGGATGTAACCGGCCTTGTGTGGATCAACTGTAATAGAGTCCGCGTGCTGAAGGGCCAAGAGATCCTCTTCAGTTTCGTCTCTTAAACACAATGCAGGGATGGGACCTTGGCCGTCATCGCTCTTTGTCGGCTTATCACCAGGTGTCCGGTTCAGCATGGTGGCAAAGTAGCCTCCCCAGGCTGCGTCGGCATGGATTAGGAAAGAAAGGCCGTAATCCTTTTGTAGTCTCTCTCTGATCTCCACAATCTTAGACAATCGGTCGACAGCACCTTCTTCAGTGGAGCCAATGATGGCCACGACAGCATAGACAGCGACTTGCTTCTCAGCACAGACCTTCAGCTTATTTTCAAGCTCCTCGAGGTCAATGTGGGCGTCGTTGTCGACTTTGACTTCAGTAATATTTCCTGAGCCAATGCCGGCGATTGCTGAAGCGGTTAGTCTCTCGTTCATCGACAGGTTTGAGGAATAACGTACCCAATCCCTTTGGCCATGAGTAATGGCGAGTCTTTGCCAGGAAGTACTGCGTTGGATTTTCCTGCATATGGGCATCTTCCAAGGGTCCGCGACCAATTGTCTGGATGTGAAACTTCTTCAGAGCCTCCTCAAGGAATTGACTCGAAATGCCATAGTCTCTGCCCAGCTTCTCTGGCAGATCAAGAACAGTTTCAGGGCGCAGATTGAGCAGGGTCCAGGTGTCCATGTCCTTGAGCAACCCTTCTTTGAATTTCTGATCTTTCTTGTCCCAGAAGGTGACTGTGAATGTATCTCCGACAAACTTCAGCTTTCCCTCGCTGTCGTTGATGGCCTTTCTGAGGGTCAAGGGGTAGAATTTCAGGTTTCGCGCTAATTGCAGTCAGCACTGAACTATCAAGACCATCGAAGAGAGATACGCACCAACCCAAATGGATTCCAAGTTGGCAATTGTACCGTCACAGGTGATATGACCCCAAGCCACTGGCTCTCCGTCTTTCTCGCCGGTGTTGTATCCAAACAAGTTGCAAAGCTGTTGTCCAGCCTTCACTTCCGCAATAGTGGTCAGGGGACTGGCCTCCAGGGCAACGTTGTTTGGATTGTACAACATGGTCATGAAGTATCCCAGTAATCCGGGCATGGTCAAATCTGTACACATGTGGGCCTCATAGCGTGGGGACCAGAAAGGAACAGAGTGCTCCCCCAGAAGCTGTGAAACTCTTCTGACCACATCACTAAAGTTGTCTCTGATCTTGACGAATCTTTCTGATCTCCGGACTTCTTTTGTAATGAATTTCCGCTCCTGCCCAGGCTAGTGAGATTTTGCCGGCTTTGAAGGAAGAAAGAGGGACGGAAGAACATACATTGTCCTCCGGATAGTAATTCAGTCTAGTCTCGAGCAACTCATCAAGGATTGTATTGATGTTCGCTCTGAAATCGGGCAAGTTGGCAGCCTTTGGCCCGATGAAATAAGAATTGACGATATTAAAAGCATCTTCGTCTTTGTCCTGGCCAAATGACATGATGGATGGGTGGTTTTCTTGATTCCTGATTGTCTGAAGATGATTCAATGAAAGGATGGAAGAATGGAACTGAGGGGGCTTAGGTAGAAATAGTCTGCCCTCCAGGAATCCTCTGGTCTTCTTTTAGCTGCTTTCAGCTCTCCTCAGCTCTCCTCAGCTCTCCTCAGCTCTCTTCAGCTCTCCCCATCTCGCTTTGGTCGATCTACTCTGTATCGACCAGTGATTGCTGGCTGGCTGTGTCATTGAGTTACATTATGACATATTGTCTTCTCCACTCTGGGAGCCAACTCATCAGCATGAAGAACTAGAACAGTTGTTCAAGGAAACCACTGTGGGCCCCTCGCCTACCGAAGTCGGACTTTGGTACTATCACCGGCATCAGCGGTTTAGGGCACTGCTACACAACAGACGTAATGGCCTATGTACGCTGAGCCTGCATCTGCAGGCCTGCCTAAATGACGACACGTAGACTGGCGAGGGGTAATATACATATAAGGGGATCGTGAGACAGACAGAAAGACAATAATTAAATAGTCTGTTCTATTTCTCACTATAGCTACTATTGTACTATTTTCTAACTGGTAGAATACCAATTTCACGGCTATTTGCTAGCTACTCGCCAGCGCGGCGCTACTAGCCCTACCGGCCTTAAGCGCTAACAAGACCATTCTCTGGAATAGCATATCAGCAGTAGCACCAACAGCAGTGACTTGCCTTATCAAGTACGGTATTAGGTTGCTATAAAGATCAAGGCCTTGGTAGTGTGCCCAGATGTAGCTACTAGGAGAGATATCATGTAGTTGACTAACAAAATAGCTATTCATTTAAGAACCTAGATAAGGAAAGAGTCTCATGATAGAAACGAACTGGAGTGGTTTTCCAATAAAGAAAACACTGACTCAAGCTCAAGGTCTGCACCCAGGATTCTGACAGATCTGAAATCACTGGTGATGAAGACAACGTGGTAAAATTGATTGAGGTATTCTACGCAAGACATTAGTTAAGCTGTAAAGCGGGGATATGCAGCAAAAATAATTACCTGTTCGTTTTGAAAGGATGTTTGTTTGCAATTCAAAACAATCCACCGGCCATATTGCGCTCTTGTACCGAGGGGTAGTACTGTCTCCGGACGCGAACCGAGCCGGATGTTCCGAGATCTGATCGTTCTCTCAAGGATTCATTCATGATGGCTCAAAATACCGCTAGACTACCAAAATGACCATGGCCACTTTTAAGTGGTCATTACAGGTCCGTCTATCCAACGGTTCAATACCACATGTTATATCCGGTATGAAAAAAATGGAGACTACCGCTTCGGGTTCTGTAACTAACCGCAAATTCCGGTGATACAACCATACGACCCTAAAGACATCGTCAATGCAGCGATAGAACTCCTTGCCATATTCGTCTTTTAGTGGTAATACATCACGGTTCATAGCTCATTAAGGCTCTGATACTTCGCACGGATTGGACCTTCTCACAAACCCCTTGGCAAGGTCTAAAGGAGATAGGTATGCTAGTGGCCGTGTATTACCATCTGGCGGAGTAAACACACAAGCGCAAAACCTAGTTACCAAGCCTGAGACTATGCGTGACAAACGAAGGTTCATACCCGGATAGGCCCGCCACCCCACTAAGATTTCTTATCTCCATACTATCACCGAGGTGTTAACCCAAATCCGACGTCTTTTTCGCTTTCCTTGCTCCGTCCGCTATACTTGATTTATAACTCTATAGACGTTACGTATAGGATGGTAACTACATATGAAACTTCTCTCCCGCTTCACAAACCGAAACTGGAAGCTGAAAGGCCCCAAGAAGCAAGCTAACAGCTCGACAGCCCCACGCCGACACCTCATATTTCCCTCCGGGGTTATCCAAGGATGAGATATATGAGCAGTTAATCCAGCAGACAAGGGGACTTATTGATGGACAGAGGAACTGGGTATGTTTCTTGTCACCCTCGGCTTCTGTGTGCAGTTTTCCTGTGTTTACTGGCGATCCTAACCATTAATGATATAGGTTAGGTACTGTCCCCCGGACTTCTCATAGAAAAATAGTTTAACCACCCAATCAAGCAACCTAGCAAACACCGCCTCCCTCCTCTGGCACGCCTACGCCGTCCACCCCTCCCCAATAAACTGGGCAGGCTTCTACGTCCGCGATGACAAATTCCCCTCCCAACAGAAGACCGCCGACCCCCAGAGCCCCCACGTCCTCCTATTAGGCCCCTTCCAGGGAAAACCCGCCTGCCAGCTCATCCACTTCGGACGCGGGGTGTGCGGGACGGCAGCGGAGAGGCGCGAGACGTTGCTCGTCAAGGACGTGCTGGAGTTCCCGGGACATATTGCTTGTGATGCTGAGAGTCGGAGTGAAATCGTGGTGCCGGTTTTGGTGCGGGGTGAGACAGTCGGGTTGATTGATGTCGATTGCACGTCGACTGAGGGGTTTGATGAGGTCGATAGGAAGTATCTGGAAATTTTGGCCGGGGTTTTGGTGGAGGGATGTGACTGGTAGATTCTCTGGTCTCCCGGTTCACATATAGAGATGAAGTAGACGCGAGTTTATCAATTCAATATCACTACAGTACATTAAGATGATGTATGTGAATTGCAGTCAGCCTATACCATGGTACATAGAAGGATTAAAATCAGGCGTATCCGCGCTTAATTGCGTGTGTATGAATGTATGCAGTATGAATTTAATTTCTTTAGCATAATATGTAGCAAGTGGCATAAGTGGGCGTAGAATCCAAGAATCCTGAAATTGTATAACACACTCTAGCGTATGTATCCTGTAGCTGAGTCTAAGCTAATGTTGAAACGCGCATGTCTTCACCCTCGACTCGAACCAAGACGCCAAACCCATCATCACAATAAAGTAATACTTTAGTGTGTAACCATTCTTTGAAAGCGGATTGAGACGAGAGCCAGAACCAGAATCAGAAATGATGAAGAAAGAAAATCGCAATATGCTCGTAGTACTCCGCTTCGTACATAGGCGACGTATGCATAGTATGGTAAGATATGATGATAGTTACCCCCCCCCAAAAAAAAAGAGCTCAAAGGCTGTCAAAAAGCTGAGCAATAACCAAAACGAAGAAACGCAGACATAGAAGGCGTATGAGCTAAGTTGCATTTGCCAGGTCACGTCCATGTAAACCTGCGTGTTCTGCAATGCAGGAGAGTTATCATGGAAAGAAGGGTGCAGAGTTGAAAAATGCGAAGACCAAAAGCCAACTGGAAAATGGAAAATGGACAGCTGTGGTCTTCCGCATCCACTGCTGTGCTGTAATCAACTACATCTGCAATAGACTCATTTGTCGTCTCATGGGACTGGAAGGAGCAGTGTCGTCGTCCTCACTCTGTCCCACGCCGCTATCCGTCCCGCCCAACCCGCCGTCCGTGTCGATATCCCATTCACCTTCGTCCCCGCTGCCTGGATCATCGCCCCAGGCCTTTTGCATTGACCCGCGGGTATTCCAGCGTAAGGCACGTCGGACGCTGTGGAACCACTCGCCGCTGCCGGAGACCACTGTTGGGAAAGGGTACTGGCTGGCTTCAATGGTGACATAGTCACCTTGCTGGAGCTCGACGCGGCCTTTGCCGTCGAAGGAGCAATAGGCTGTGGAGCGGGAGGTGACTGGGACTGCGATGCGGAGGAGAGATGAATCTGAGAGGACCATAGGGCGGAAGGATAATGTATGCGGGCAAATGGGTGTTAGAAGGATTCCGGGAATTGATGGGTGGATGAGCGAGCCGCCAGCGGAGAGAGAGTAAGCGGTTGATCCTGCACCTGTCAGTCTGCGAGGGTAATCAATAAAACGGTGTTAAAAAACATACCTGTAGGCGTGGAGAAAATGCACCCATCCGCTTGCACCACCGTCAACAGATCGTTATCTGCATACAATTCCAGATTCGACACATATGGTGAAGGCCCCCGATCAATCACTAATTCATTCAACACCTCAAACTGCTCCCCCTCCTCCACTTCACTTGCCGCTGCTCCCTTGCGTCGATCCTTGCGGAACACCGTGCAAGTAAATCGCATCCGCAGGTTGACCCGCATACCTACATCCCCCATGACACCATTCAGCAGAGACTTATAATCGCCAAAGTCGAAGTTGGTCAAGAAGCCCAGGCTGCCTAAAGAGAAGCATAGCACCGGAGGCACAACGCGTTGAAAGAGCCACGATGTGAACAGCACGGTCCCATCCCCCCCCAGGGTAATGACGAGATCAAACTTTTCCGGCGCCGTCCAGCACATTTCCGGTGTCCAGTAATGCAGCATATGCTGAAAACGCGGTTCGTCCTGCAACAGCCCCGTTGCGTCGAAACGTCGGGATTTCCGCAATTGGGCGTCGACGTATACCTGGACACCCATATCGCTCCCGTACCGTGGCGTAGACATCAGCCATGCAGCCACCTCACGTGTCAAGCGCACCAAACTGTTATCCCGCGCTTTGGTGACAATCATGATATTCCTCACTGCACGCTTGATGGGCCGTCGCTGCAATTGCTTTGACACCTCCCTCACCCCCGTCGCGGTCTGTACCAAGCGTGAATGTGACAGCCACTCATCATCCGTGATCTCCTCCAGCACCTTCTTGATATTCACCGCATCGTCGAAGCGCTGATGGAAGAAACACGGGGACTGCAGCACCAGCGACCGGTCGAGATAGGCGCTAGCCGGCAATCGATTGAGCTCCGAGGCCAGCCCTTGCGACGACACACTCCTCGACCGCTGGTCTTCTAGATCCTCAGGAGGACTGGGGTATGCATTCTGAGGGAAGGATCCCAGAGAGGCCGCCCGCGGCACATTGTTGGAAGGGTGGTTGTTGGATATGAGCGGACGCGACACAATCGCTTTCATGATCGTCTGGCGAGGAATAGAATCGCTGGAAAAGGCGTTACGATGGTGATAGCCCGCCACCGACCGCAGAGCTACGCGAGCGTCCGTCCGAGGACGCTCGACTCTCTGCTGCTGCGCGGGGGCACGGGAAGGATGCGAATTCGAGGATCGATTACTGGCCGTAGTTGCCCGGGGGGTATCGCCTATCTGCACGGCATGGTCTCGAGATGCTGACTGTCGACGTTGTGATTGTGGTAGTAAGAGTGGGGAGCCTGTCGCAGTGGTCGCAGCAGGAGACGGGGACGAGGACGAGGACGAGATATCAGAATCAGAAGCAGTAGAGAAACTCATGTGCCCATGGCTAGCAGAAGATGAAGCCATGGATGAGAATGAGCGTAAGAATCAGAGAAAGACGAGCGACGGCGGGGAAAAAAAGGCCAAATAGTAGTAGTGGTAGGTTCCGGGATCGGATGCAGCGGAGAAGAAATTCCACGGGCGGACAATCGATGGGAAGAGGGATTATTGGGTGACAGGGAAGCTAAAGGAAGTAACCACAGTGGATGAGCTGGTGCGAGGGGGAGGTATTTGTATTTGGTCCAGCCAGCCTGTGGAGGAGAAAGAAAGATGAAGCTGAAGAATTCTCAGGCATCCAGCAGGCATACACACGCAATCCTACTCTGTACCGTAGTAATTACTCAGTACGGTTCCTCAGCGCAATAGCAACAGTCAGTACTTTGTACGGAGTAATTAATCCTATGTATTATTATCCCTGGTAAGTTCTGGACTCTGGGGACTCGATCTACATCGCCACTGCTGGTCAATGCAGCCATAAGCTTCTACGGAGTACAATCCTCCCTGGGCAGAGACTAGGAACCTTCGATTTATGTCTATGTGTACTCTGTATGATCCTGCATAATGCCGTCACGGTCGTTCCATGCGGTGACGCTAGTTCGAGACTGCTGACTCGAGCATCTCGATGTCTTATCCTACCATCTGTCAAAGGATCTGTCTGTCGATCCGGCTGTCTGGCTGGATGTCGGAGCGCCTGCCTCGGTGCCACAGGCATCAAATGTCGGGATTTGCTCAGCCTGGGCGGTCTTGCAGACCAGTACTGCGCAATGACTACTGCTCAAGTGAAAAGGGGGTAAAAATCATACTGGCCCATTCAGACAGCATCGATTTTCCAAGCGTAGTCATGATGGATTTTATCCTCCACGGTCTCCCGGATGAAGCCTTCCAATGGCTGGCCATCCCCATCTCCTCCCATCGCGACATCCCCGTCCGAGCCGCCAACCTGCATGCCGCGACAGAGTTTCACGGCGCGCTGGTGGACCTGCTCCCACGTATCGAAATCAAAGGTCCCCTGGCTCTCGTTGAGTAGTAGGTGGCCTTTCGACGAGAATGCCAAGGCATGTAGCGACTCGACAGAGCTGGCAGTCTGCACACTCGGCTCTGGGATGATCTCGCCTGACTCGTTGACTGCGAGCACGGTAGCCGTAAAGGTCATGGACAGAGGAACCGAAGCCGACAAAAGAGCCAACAGAGACGCATGAAGGAGGGCCGGAAGCATCGTCAGGTACTGTTCCCATAATCCGCATTAGACAACAACACAAGCTTTCATATATTCGATCCCAATCACCACTCACCGGATCGCCTCGTCCGATACTTTCACCACCGACCACAGCCAATGTCACCACGATCCCCCGCCGCGGGAACCCCTTCTCCCGGCCCAGCACCAACTTCGTCAACATATTCTTGATAATTTCTTTGACGTATTGCTCGCCCACTCCACCTTGTCCCGCCCCAGGCTTGACGAAGACCTCGACAGTCGCTTCTTCCGGTTTCAGCGCATCACGACGACCGGGGAGTTCGATGGGGGCGTTGACGGAACTGAGGATGTTGAAGCCGGTGGAGGGGCATTGGTAGGATGCGGATCCGTCTGTGCGGGTGAGAGGGTTGAGGGATGCAGATGGTCCTACCATTGCGACGATGTATGTTCACGAAATCCCAAGGGCGAGACCTTTCTTGACCTTCTTCGAGAGCAAGACGAAAAAATCGTGAATTTCCCGAATGGGAAAAGATGGATTCTTGGCGGTGGGCAGGGCGGTGAGCTACTTTGATGCCTCAGGATGCTGGGGTACCATACCTATCATTGATTCACGTTGTCGCGGATGCTTGGATCTGGGGCTTAAAAGGCCGGGTTGGATGTGTTCTTCTCTGAGAGATCACCCTGGCTGTTGTTCCCAAGTATGAGTAGATACTGCAAGTCCGTAGTATCACATAGCGTTCTACGTAGTATGTTCTATGTGCCCTATCTTATCGGCGTTGGTTGACATTGAGAACCGTTAACGGTTGAAGAACCCAACCAGTCCCAATCCTACAATACGTATTAGATGTCTCTGTAGGATAGCATTCAATCTCAGTTTACCCACGGCTGCTGCTCATGGTATAGTTATTCCTATATCCATCTGACACCTTGCTGACCGTCTTGAATCTAGTGGGGGCTTAAACAGGCGGGGCAGTCAGCATTCCAACCTCCGCTTCCTTCAGCTGAACACTGCCGATAGTACACAGTACGCTTCACAAACAAGGAAGAAAGCAGTAGAGACCAGAATGAGAGTCCTCTGTCTTCATGGAAAAGGCACCAGCGGGTTTATTTTTAAAACACAGACCGGTAAGGGACAAACTTCTGTTACATCTATCGCCGATCTATGTATATCTGACAGACCACACCAGCATCCTTCCGCAACCACCTGGCCCCTCTCGATATCGATTTCGACTTCATAGATGGTCCTGTACCAGCCGCCCCAGCCCCCGGCGTAGACCTCTTTTACGACCCACCATACTATACCTTCTGGGAGCAAGAGACGCTCGAGAACATCCAGACAGCCCGGAAATGGTTGCTTGACTACATCGCCCGGTCCGGGCCCTACGACGCCGTGATGACTTTCTCGCAAGGCTGTTCTCTCGCAGCCGCGGTGCTTCTCCTGCACGCTGTTGAGACGCCACACCTCCCCCCGCCGTTCAAAGCTGCTATTTTTATCTGCGGCGGTGCTTCCTTCCACGTTGCCGAGAGTGTCGGGTACACGATCCAGCCCAAGACGAAGGAGCGCGATATCCAGGGCCGGAAGGCTCTGGAGTCGCAGTCAGACTCGGCGGCGATTCTGGCTCAGGGGTCGAATCGATGGTCGGGGACGCAGAAGGGGGGTCTGTCCGAGGAAGAATTACGCGAAGAGATCCAGGGGCCGTTGAAGATTGACATTCCGACGGTGCATATCTATGGCGACAAGGATCCGCGGTATCAAGCCGGGGTGCAGTTGTCGGCGCTTTGTAGGGTGGATCGGAGGAAGGCGTTCAACCATGAGGGTGGGCACGAGATCCCGCGGAAGGACTCTGTCAGTCGCAAGATCGCGTGGCTGGTGCAGTGGGTGTTGGAGGAGGCTGGTCTTGATTGAGCATATGTGGTACATAGGAGATAGATAGTGCCTTAACGGCATAAACAATTAGAATGTTATCGACTGAACGAACATTTGACATAGCTACATATACTTCATACCGGTACAAGCGTATTCACAAGAAAACAGAAGACATCAAATCATATACCAAGCATAGACCTCATGTCTCATCACATCGGTTTTCATAACCGTCATAAAAAAGCATCACAGAATAACGCAACTCGCAGAGACCTGCGCTTGGGCCGGGTCAACATACGCAAACTTGGACCCGCGAATGTACGTCTTAGCCCCCTGCGCACCGGTAAATGTGCAAGCAGTGGAAGACGTGGAGATAATCTTGGACACCTTCAGATGGTTGCCTGTACCTGGTTAGCATCCACCGGTCACTCATCTTTCGTAGCAAGATGTAGACAGAGAAGAACATACTGATGGCATGGTTATTTCCATCGGCAACGAAGACTTCATTAAAGCCCTTACCGCTCTCACTGAGGAACTCGATATGAGCCTGGGGCCAGGCGAAGGCCGTCGCTGCCAGAGCGGTGATCAGGGAGATGATGGCGAGCTTCATTTTGGTGGTGTTGGTTAATTGGTTTATCTTTGTGTGGACGGTTGGGATGAGAGATTGATGTTGTTGCTGTCGGATGTCGAGAACGGGGGGATATTCGAGGGGTTTATATAGATTTACTGCTATACTGCTCATAGTCTACACGAGACAATCCCTCGCGGCCTCGAGATGTATTGCGGGTGTTTATAGAAACCCGGTTTGAGGATTGCAATACTCGTAGAGTGATGTCGATCCCATCTATCGTGTCCAATCCACGCACACGCCTGATCCGGGGAACATAAGCTGAGGTAAGGGTTCTGGGAAAACATAATCCATAATCCCGTATCCTACTTGCAGCTTTTGCAAGCAAGGCCTTGCTTACTCCGGATTATGGCCGAACTAGCACATACGAGACAGAAAACGTCTTGCAACGCACGTACGCCAAACGACATCCAGAAAAAGAAAATAACACTCAACAAAGTAGTCAGTCTCACGGCCCCATGGAGTATTAGTGTATAGGCTGTTTAGGTCTGCAGTCAGACTATGCCTGCAATGTGATTGGTGGTCCGCATGTCAGCTCGTATATTGCCTGCCAGCCCTAACTAGCCGGACCAACGACGTATATTGGTTGTATGAACACCCTGGCTTCTACGCTTTCCGTGAACTGTTTTTAATATACTCAGCGAGATATTCAAATGACAGCATGTCTGGAGGACATTGCTGTCAGATTAAATATTCAAGTACAGATAATATTAATCTAGCGAGTACCCGATTCGAAATGGGTATCTCAGTTGCTGTACGGCATTTAAATGAGGAGCAAAAGTTTGCTTCTGTCTAGAAGATTTGTATCGGGTAGCTAGTTGAGTTTACAGGAAAATCGCGTAGACACAAACCATGGAAAGGGAATCCGCTACCATTGACAAGCACATTACCCTCAGTATTGGAGACCTCCCCCGATCTGTATAAAGATATCAAACAAAACCCTTCGTATCCTGATGTTGCATATCGCATACGGACTGAGAGGCGTGTCCATCATATATGCCTAAAGAACCAATAGCAGCACAGCGGATTCTCGTAATGGTATTTATCGGCTCCAATGATCTATAGGGTCTATAAAAGGAAATGGGGGCCAAATCCTGACTGATAGGAGAGCCAATTCTTTCTGTTTCCTGATTGGAGTTGCGTCGAACTAGGTTAAAGTGACACAAACTCACAGCTGCATTTGCGATTGAGGTATAACTTGACGCCCAGGCTGACCATACTCTTGACTGGAATAGTTATAGGGTACTGATGGCTGTCTCATCATATTCTCTGGGCCCAAAGCCCATGTGGCTGGGCAACTCAGATCTCTGCCTACACTGTGATAATTGCAAACACATACCCTGGAACAGACTACACCAATCCTCGATCCAATGCTAAATGCTAGTGGTTGATCACTCTTGGCCAATGAGATACCTCGAACCACTGTAAAGTGGGGCCGGATCTTAACGGCGGGTTCCTGGCCAATAGAGTGCAACAGAAGTGCAAGGTTTTTAGATAAGCATTCTGCACGGCATAAAAACTGGCCAATCATAGCCGCGGATGGGGGTCTGTCGGTGGTTTGTCGGTGTTCGTTGGACGAAAAAAAGCCACAAAAACATTGTGCGGCTTTAACTGATAGTCATGAGCAATGAAAGTGTTCCTAACGAGACATGCTAAATGATGAAAGGCAAATGACCAAAGTAAGGGCTGAGTATTCCATGCTATGAAGCACTTCATGTCAAGTGGTTATACACGCGTGGCCCAATTATACTCGATCATTGTGATGCCTACGAGGCTACGGTGAAGAATGCCGGGTTTCCGCGGCCTTTAATTCCCAAAAGATCTCCCAGAATCTCGAACCATGGCTGGCTATTGGCTCGCTAGCCTGCCCACTCAATATAGACCCATAATCGCGTGCCCGAGTCGGCCTCAGATGGTCGAGCTTGAAAAAACTTATTTTCGTCGTAAGTCGTACGTTCCACTACCTCGACTGATATACCAGAGCGACAGACCCGGGAACAATCGTGGAGTAAAATGGCCATCGGTGCACCCAAGAGCAACATCACGCCCGTCGCAAAACAGAGCCGAACCCACGCGCACGTCTCGCAAAGCCATGACCCCAGGAAAGGTCGCCAGCTGCACGCCACAGCACCGATAAAAGCAGGCGAAGTCCTCATGGTAGACCCGCCGTATGCCGTGATCCCAGTAGTCGATGACCCCGTGACCAACGACGATGTCCTATGCAGCAACTCTGATTGTCGACGAAAAGTACCCCGCGACACTCGAGGTGTCAGACGGATCGGTTGTCCGAACCGCTGTGTCGGTGAGGTGGTATGGTGCAATACGATTTGTCGGGATGGGGATTTTTTCCGGCATATATTGGAGTGTGCCTGGTTGAGGAAGTATGCCGATACGTTGCGGGAGGAAGAGGGAGAGTACTATTTTGGCGTGCTTTGGTTGATTGTCCGGGTCCTCGCGATGCGGCATACCGATCAAAGAGTGACCACGTCCGCTGACCACGGAGCAAAAGAGAAATTTTCAAGCGGGTGGACGGCCATGACGGAACTCTGCGATAACAGAAAGCTATGGCCCAAGGAAGACCGGAGGCATTGGAAATCACTGGTTAAGGAGTATATTTGCGCGGATCCGTCGCTGGGAGACATACTCCTCCACCCGGACGATGTATTGACGCTTGTTTGTCAACAAGAATCTAACTCTTTTGGCCTCTATCCCAGAGTCACAGGACTTGCTTCATCGACTGACCGCGGGGAACAGTATGGCGCAGCTATCTACCCCCGCTTGTCGATAGCGAATCATTCATGCCATCCGAATGTAAGTGCCCTCAATATATGCAAATTTAATATAGGACATGAATGGTGATACTTTTACGCAGATTATGCATAAACCTGATGAGCACGGACGTATGGTGTTTACGGCATCGAGGGATATCACTGCCGGTCAGGAATGCTGCATATCGTACATGGACCTATTCGGAGACGTGGACGTTAGGACAAGAAGGAGACATCTCCAGGAGCAGTTTTCCTTTACTTGTCAGTGTGAACGGTGTCGTGCGGAGGACCGTCCGGAAGAGGGTTGGGATGCGTTACCCTCGCTCGATGATTAGAGGAGGGTGTCATGGATGTGGGCCACTGCATTATTATTACATTAGGGTACGCATAGATAGAGTGAATGCATTTGTTGTGGACTTGAACCGTAAAACAGGTTGTTTATCACAAGGTCTGGGATGCCGCTACTGCAACTAGATAACAGTATCACATCCCCAGGGAAGCACCACGTTTCATTCTGTCAGGCTATCTCAAACGGAGCAGAGACCATTGGTGCACCGAACCGGTTACAATACCATGCTCCGCTCTAGCTTGCAGTAGAGGGTATACAGTGCGATTCCCATGCGCGATGGCAGGGAATAGTCGTACTTATGTCAGGATATCTATAAAGCCGGACAGGAGGGGGCCATATGCCTGACTGTTCATCTCGCGATCTGATCGCAGCGGTAACGTGGTTTATTTGGATGGGACCCCACGAGTTTCGTATGTGCTCTCAGAACGTTTGCCATTGACAGTAACTTGGTCAAATCAATATGCTGGGCATCGCTTTACTGTGTCTCCTACCTGTCCTCTACCTCTTCCTCGTCCGAAAGCAGCCTCGTCTTCCTCCCGGTCCTCGACCGTTACCGTTCATTGGGAATCTGCATCAGGCACCTCGGGAAACCCCCTGGCTCGAATACCAGAAATGGCATAAAGCTTATGGACCAATCGTCAGCTTCAAGCTGGGACAGCAAGTCTTTGTCCTACTGGGGACCCATGATGTTGTTCACGAATTGTTGGACAAGCGCAGCGCTATCTATAGCTCTCGTCCGCGATCTATCGTCGCTGGTGAATGCATCACGAAAGGGTTGGGGATCATATTCCTTCCATATGGTGCGAGATGGAGGATGCAGCATCGAACGCAAGCAGAATTCCTCATTCCTCGAATCGCACAGGAGTACTCCGGGCTGCAAGATATCGAGACTCGGCAGGTTGTCTATGATTTCCTACACACGAGTGACTTCAACACATCGTTCCACCGCCTAGCGTCCAGCTTAATCTTTGCTCTGGCGTATGGAAAACGGTTTGCACAAGGAGATGAGGATGAGATCAGGGAGATCGATGAGTTGATGTCCAGACTGACTGAGAAAATGACGCCAGGGAAGTGGATGGTGGATATCTTTCCGATATTGAACTACCTTCCTCGGTTCATGGCCCCGTGGAAGAGAGTTGGAGATGAGCTTCACGAGCGACACGAAAAGCTGTTTGTGGACAATATGACAAATGCGCAAAACGCTTCTTCCTGGAACTGGAGTAAGGTGATTATGGGCCTGAAGGACACAAGCAAATTCTCCACAATAGAGCTGGCGTACATGATCGGCGTGCTATACGAAGCCGGAAGTGACACAACAGCAATCACACTGGATGATTTTATAGCTGCATGCCTCCTGAATCCCGAAGCTGTGAACAAAGCGCAGGAAGAGCTCGACAGTGTCGTCGGACCCGATCGTCTACCGGATGCCGATGACCTGGCCAAGCTGCGGTATACAAATGGATTCTTGCTGGGATCCATGCGCCAGCGACCCATAATGCCATTTGGGATTCCTCACGCCACCACTCGAGATGACGAATATATGGGCTATCATATTCCCAAAGGCGCCGCGGTGTTGGCGAATGTCTGGTGCCTTGGTGCCGATGAGGAAGTTTTTGAGAACCCCGGGAGTTTCATGCCTGAACGCTGGGTGGAAAATCCCAAATTACCCGTCAGTTCATTTGGCTTTGGAAGACGAGTGTGCACAGGGAGGCATATCGCGATGAATTCCCTGCGGCTCACTGTCGCGCGCGTGTTGTGGGCGTATAACATCGGACATGCGTATGAGAATGGGAGAAGAGTCGAGATTGATCCATTAGCCAGGACGCAAGACGCCATCACGAAGCCAGTGCCCTTCAAGGCGGACCTTCAGATTCGTAGCCAAGGCCATCGCCATGTGGTTGAAGCCTCTTGGTTGAACGCTGAGAAGGACCTTGATGTTACCTTGGGGGGAGTTGGAGCGAGTCGACGCAGTGCACAGAATTTCGAAGGGAACTGAGAGATCGGCAGCTTTAGGTATTCGTTGGATGGAGTAAGCATGGGGTATTGGTTTTGAAATTGTCACAATATAGCTGGCATTGCTCTTTGTTAACTAGCTATTAAACGCACTTGGAAAGCTCATGATTGGGGATTTCAATAAGTATCCATAAAATATCGATGCTTTGAGCGTAATTTTGGCGACCTAAGTGTTATTCCAAACATACGCCTGGGCCTTTTAGAAGGGAAGTGTCTAAGAACTCTTTCTGGAATTTGTTAGGAGCTTTGGAAAGAGCAGGCTAGCCACGCTAAGAACATCTAGCCATGCTTTGGAAAGGAAGTTTGATTATCGAATAATAATATACGTAGTATAGAGGAACGATGGACATAGACGACAGACATTCAAGTTGCTCATATCCTTGTAAGCTCCCAATAGATATTAATTGGCAAGTGAAAGATATTAAATACTCTTTTCCAACATAGGGCACCAGTAAAAGAAGAGTCGAGTTTAGCCCATAGGATAATTACTGTCATCAAAGCTTTCAACATCCTGACCCACGGACACTGCAGTCCCCTTCTCGTTCCGTTCCACATCAGAGCCAGCTAAAGACGAGTACTCGGGTTCTCCGTTTCCATCTTTGTTCTGTCGACATTTTCTTCCAATGAAAAGCGCGGTCATTCCAATTGTTATCATAACCAACACTGGCAGCGCCAGCCCATGCCACCTCACGTTGCCCGAATCAGCAACACACGAGCAGCGCAGCTCACCATTTTCCGCAGCTCCGGATCCTGGCTTCGCATCGATGCAGGTCACTGCCTTACCGCCAATGCGAGTGAGTCCACTATAGTCGTTACCGGCGCGCGCATGGCCGTGATAGGCCGGCGAAGAAACGGAGATCGTAGAGCGGTCTATGTCCTCCCGTACGATAGCAAGCTTCACGGTGAAAGGGCGGGAGCACGGTATACCCAAACCCCAATTGGATGAATGACCTGAGTCAAGGTGTTTCGCTGCGTTCTCTTGCTGTTCGTTGTGGCCGGATCGTTCCGATTCGACGACCTCGGATGGCTGGAAAGCGTTGCTCGAGATATTGCATGGAGAATACCATCTCAAGGAAGGGTAATGGAAGGTGAGAGGCGCAGCCTGGACGAGCTGGCCACAAAAGACCACAAAAGCAACTGTATATAATAGACACTGCATAATTCTTGTCGTGAATTGGTGAAAGACAGGAAGAAGGAAGGAAAAAATTGAGGATCGCATCCAACTACAGTCGATGACGCGCAGATCTGCACACAGGGCTGCATTATCGCCGGATCTTCGATAACCTTAATCAAGTCCCGCTCTCGGCAACGGTGATCCAGCTACGAGTTCTGGGCGCAGTCAGCTGGGCCTGGATGCTATTTGAACAAGGCACGCTTGTGTTGAGTGGGATTATCGATGCGGGTTTCGAGGGCTGACCAGAGTGACACTGTCCCGCCATGAGACAGTAATCATGGTTGTGCGTGTTGCACAGAGCCTAAAGAAGCAAGTAGATACTAGCTCTCGTACGGAGGTCCCGGTACTGAATAACCACGTATTGCTCATGCCGGTCTCGATAACTTAATATGATGCGGCTTGCAGAATCCGGATGGTACGCCCTCTGCCCTCTACCATTGGCATCCGGAAAAAGAAAAAGGACTTGATGCGCAAATACATGCAATTCCGCGTTCATGTTCAGGATTTCTCGTTACTGTGCTCTATACTAGGCCCATGCCGGAAAATATAGGTCTTCATAACGAAAGTTTCCAGACCGATAAATAATACGTCACCATCATCCGGTCTCCAGTTATTGCAGCGTTCGGACATATCGGAATCCACTCAATGCCTGTTGGAAATCTCCCATGTAGACAATCCATGAAGCGGTCTATCTATCTACCTCTCCATTTGTTACAGTGCCCACTGCAGCACCCGGGTCCCAGTTGCCCGGGACAGCTTGGATGCATGCAAGACGGAAAGAAAGGAAGATATGGATAGAGTGTACGAAAGAAGAAGCGACCAAACACAGTGTCAACAACAGTGTCAACAGCGGCGAGGGAGATTATACAGTCACCCGTAGGGAAAATGTCGGGCATCTGTACTAGCGCTCGACCTTATAAGAGAGGGCCAAGGACATTGACGAACGCAGATTCAAGCATTCTATTTCGATATAAAGGACAAAGGGAATATTTTTTTATCTGTAAATCGGCTGTTAGCAGCGAAGGGGCAGGCATAGCCCCAGAGCACAATATTTCCGAATCCGGTAAAAGTGAGGCCATCATCGGTATTCGAAATCCCCACATTCCCAATGTTCCAGTTCCCCAAACAACAATCAGACGACCCTTTTCTCGGCGCATTTTGAATAGCAACTTACGACGGCAAACAGATGTCGAACTCCGCACTTCACTTCGGAGAATAATCCCCATGTTTTGATCGGATTTCTGCATCATCGGCGGTCGGCCTTTGAACGGCTATTGAACAAGTCGTTTATACATATAGCATGCCAGGACTACCAAATCCAATATTATTCAAGGAATATTTGAAGCTTTAGATTGTCAGACGCCGAAGACTTAATACTCCGAACAAAACGGGAAGACAGAATGACACCGAAGTACCGCATCCTCCACATCGGTGACAACATCAAATACAACCACGATGTCTACCAGCGCTTTGCGTCCGAGTTCGAGATCATCCAGCCTTCCACTAAGGAGCGACAGCGCGATGAATTCATTCGGGGTCTGAAGGAGCGTCAGTGGGGCGACTTCGACGCCATTTTCCGACCATTTTGGAGTACCGGAGGGGAGATGGGGAGGTGGGATAGAGAGTTGATTCCCTTACTCCCGGCATCGGTTAAGATCATGGCTTCTGCGGGAGCTGGGTTCGACTGGGCGGATGTGGACGTTTTTGCGGAGCATGGTATGTTTCTTGACCCGTTCCCTTGGGCAAGTGCCGCCGCGACTTTACGTTGGCTAACGATGTATGGAGGGACGCAGGCATTATCTACTGCAACGGTGCCACCGCTTCATCTGAATCCGTTGCAGACATGGCCCTCTTCCTGATCCTGGCTGTCTTCCGCAACTTGCGCTGGTCGCACGAGGCTGCACACTCGGTCAACCCACAGCGTTTCCTAGACGCACACCAGGGCTCCCCCCTAACCTCGTACAACCCGCGCGGCCGTAGTCTGGGAATCGTGGGCATGGGCCAGATCGGGTTTACCATCGCCCGCAAGGCCTATGCGGCCTATGGCATGAAGATCCACTATAACGACCTTTTGCGCAAGAGTCCCGAGCAGGAGAGGGCCGTCGAAGCGACCTATTTCGCCGAATTGGATGATCTCCTGGCCAGCTCGGATTGCATCGTGATTGCGATACCATTCGCTGGGCAAACGCTCATCACGGAAGAGCGGTTGGAGAAGTTCAAGCGCGGTTCGAGGTTTATTAACATCGCGCGTGGGTCGTTGGTCGATGAGGAGGCTTTGCTTAAGGCGTTGGATAGTGGTCATCTTTCCGGGGCTGGGCTAGATGTGCATGCCAAAGAGCCATACGTGCACCCGCGCCTAGCAAGTCATCCTAAAGTTACGATGACATCGCACAATGCTGGGGGGACCGTCGACACGCAAGTTGGGTTTGAGAGACTTGCCATGGAGAACATCGAAAACTTCCTGCTGCGCGGGAAGGCTCTGACACCGGTGAACCTGCATATGTTGCCGAAGCATCCTAAGTGCTTGCTGTAATACTTGTGAATGTACAATATGGTATTTCTCAATGAACCCGGTGGTTGTATTTACTTGCTCAATGCAGTATGTAAGTATGTAAGACATTTGACAGTCAGTCAACATTAGCATGAAAAGAAAAAGAAAAAGAAAAGAAAAAAGGAAGAGTATATATAGGATATCTACCACGAGAAAGACTCTTCATAAAGATCAACTATTTTCCCTCCCTGGCTGCTTCTGACGGCGCTTCTCACATCATCTCCCATTCCACCTGGACCGCACACACTAACCGCCATGGCCCCGACCTGCTGTGCCTTTGCACTCTCCACGAGCAGTCCAAAGTCCGGCTTCCCCCACTCGATGCAGACAGGTACACGGGGTGACGCTCTGCGCGCCCAGGGGGTATCGCTGGTGATGTAGTCGTCTGTGGTGGCTTCCGAAGCGGTGACGTAGATCTGTATCGACAGGGAGAAGTCGGGCAGTTCGAAGTAGGAGGAAGATTCTTTGCATTCGGGGGGTTCTTGGAGGGCCGGGTGGTTTATCAGGGCTGTCATCCACGATTGGATCCAGGTGAGATGATCTATGTGCAGCGTTAGCCTAGCGCATTACATGTGTTCGGGGATTAAACGTACCCATGCTGCGGACAACCCATATCAGGTTGACTTTCCGTACTGCACTGGAGCGGGCAGCGACGCAATTGACAAATTCATGTAGATACGATATCGGATGCGTGATACCGATCCCTCCTGCAACGAGCATCACAGTGCCATATGAGGAAAGAGAATGGAGGCCACCTGCGACTTGTTAGCAATCCATGCCGATATAACTAACCCTAAGCCACGACATGCGGATACAACATACCAAAAGGCCCCTCGGCAAATGCAGTCACCTCCAACAAACCTTCGTCAGACCGCCGCGCCTTCTTGAGAAGCTTCTTTGTAAATCCATCTCGCCCTTTAACCAGGAAGGACATCGTAGTCTGCTTCGGTCCTTCAAGCAAAATGTTGAGCGAGTCACCCGAGCTGTGTTTCTCACTCGCCTCTGCACAGTCCGTTGATGTCCATGCCACTGAGAATGGATGGGATGTCCAGAGGCCAAGAGTTGGCATGTATAGGTACAGGTACTGGCCTGCCTTGAATTTCCAGGCTCGAGATACGGCAACATCGACGCGAGCCACGTCGCCTGGGAGAACTTCCACAATTGCCGTTGTGCGTTGTTTCCCTAAATTGCGCCAAAAGAGGCTAACGAGTCGGGCGAGTCTCTATTATGTGTCGTCAGTGTAACGGTCCCACGTATAAGAATGTACGAGGGGTGAAAATCGTTACCTCGAGTCCCCAAAGAACGACGGTTGCAAGAAGTACACGCTGCTGCATGAGACCTCGAAGATGGTACCATAGCGCTACAAAGGCCATGATGGCCAGAAGGATATGGAAATGTAAAAATGCTTCGTACCAAGCATGGCGTAGCGGAGACATGGCTTGGAAAAATATCAACAGGAAACCAATCAACGACTGTTGCTGTTTTGTTAGAGATGTTGCTTTCAAATGTAAATCTATGTTGGCAACGTACCACAAGCCCGTAGATGAAGAAAGGCGTATTCCATATTAGATCCGTGAGATATTTTATACTCACTAACCCTATTAGCCTCCGGGACTTTTCGAGGGCAAGAGTCCCCACTCACTCTGATGCTCCATCATTCCCAGCACGCAGCCCATATGAACGACAGAGTCAACTGCGATGAGACGCCCAACCCACCGATGTACCAGATTAAACGTATCGAATGGGATCCCCAGTAGTGGTATTAGAGGGTTGTTCCGACCAGCCGTGATGACTAGCACTGGCATGTTCATCACAGCCAGATGTCCAGCAGCGTACTTGAGCTGGAACAACTTCTCATGGAAAGCAGCGTCCCAGTCGACCAAGACGAAGAGGAATATGATATTCAGCGCAAGGTATACTGTGAGGATGCCGGTCTCCAACCGTAGCGGGATGGTTCCCATATGCACTCTCCCAAACAGTCGAAATTCACGGTTGTGGCGAGCTGAGAGTAACGGTGCATAGAGTACATGTTTCTTAAACTTGGCGTAAAATGAGCTGATACCGATATACCTCCATTGGTCGTTGCCTTGTAAGATTCCACGAAGCCGTCGTCGGTGTCGTGTTAGGATGGCTATCCGGCCGGCGAATAGAATCAGAACCACTCCGGCGAGAGCAAAAAGTGGTGTTGCCAGTCTGGGGTTCATCGGGGGCTCCCCAGGGCCCGATCCTGATCGCTCTACCCCCATTTCATCAAGGCTATGGTGTGGTAAACGTTATGATGGAGGAGAATATAGGGATTAGGAATTGGGGGTGAAGACAAGACCGGTGAGCAGCTACACAATATGCAACCGCTTGAAAGAAGTAAGCAAACCCTACTTCGGAGTTTGGAATACTGATGAAGGACGGGGAGATAAGACCCGCGAGAAGTCAGAAGATCCTCCATATAAAGAACTATCACGGAGCTTCAATGCTTTCTATATTAACATGATCGACAGTATACCCCGTTCCCATCATGTAAACCCAACGAGGTCCATAGCCATAATTATCCACATCTGGATTAGGAAAAAGAGAAAAAGAAAGGCTCGGAGAAGCGGTTGCAACCTCAGGAATGTGGGCAGCGGAGGTCAGCCCTCTGGGGCTATTACGTGGAATGCGAGGTCCTAGTGGCGAAGACCTTATCAGACAGCCAGAATCTGGAGTAATACGCATTATCAGTACACTCAAAGTAATAAGTGCACTCCAAAGTGTGAAGAAGACACTTCAACAAAAGATGGGGACGAGAATGCATGTTCTGCGGGGAGACAATTTCATCCGCATTAGGGCAAAGTCAACATTGCGACGAAAACGCATTGCCGAAAACGGAAATCTTGAGGGTGTCAAGTATGTTGCTTTGGAACACCCACCCCTTCGACGGGCGAGCCCAACTGTATGTAGAAAGAAGCCAGTACACTTGCAGGAGGTTATGCTTGTCATGGGATAATCCCATGCCTTTTCAGCCATACAATCCGGTTTTGCTGCCGCGTACACCTTTCTAGCGCCATGATGACACTGTAGGGTGCGGAAGATTTTGAGTCACAGACTTCCCGTTGCATGTACTGTCCGAACGACAGACAGGTTTCTAGCCCTTTTGGTGCGCGTAGTCTATCGTCCAGGAACGAAATGCAACGGTTACGCGAATAGGTTTAGAATCAGTCAAGCTTTAGTCGGTCCGCAGAGGTACCAATCCCCTACTGCTGGTGGATAACCGTCCGGTCCGCCGCTGTAGGACCGGCTGATTTGACTGACCTTCCGAAAGCGGACGCAACCCTGGAAGCCACATACTGGTTTTGTCCGTGTTCCAAGAGTCGTGACGAATCCTAATCAGCCAATACTATTCCTTGAATAGTGTGCAGCCACAATTTCGACTTCTTAATTTGGTTATCTGAAAACCGCCAATAACTCCATGGGACGAGACGCGTATGCCCCCAATTATATTTTGGGATCGCTCTCGCTCCAGGCTTTGTAACATTGCCCATGGCTTCCTAGACAGCCTGTCTCATCACGCTCTGTGGTGCTTCCTTACCGATCCATAGTCTGGACTGGTCAAGGGCCTGTCGCAGAAGGACCTCTGGTCCGTCTGCCGTGGTTCCCTCACTACAACTTCGGACAACGCCGAGCAAATTCATAACCCCAGGCTTATACGCCATCTCGATACACAGACCTCTGTGCTTCCGAGACAGGCCGACGTATGACGGTGTGGGCATGCCCTCGCCAGGAATAATGACATCCGGAGCGTTGATTATTTCCGGGAGATGGCCAGCAGGCGTGAAGACGCAGGTGGTTGTGGCGTTTTGGAAACCCTGAGATATACGGAAGGCCTTCCCCACAGTCCGGTTCCAGATGTAGATTTGCTTGGTCCCCGCCTGTGCCATGGCGTAGATGGCAACTCTCCCTGGTCCCCCGGCGCCAACCACCAGACCGCTTTGAACATCTCGGAGATAGCCGTACTCCACGACAACAAAATAGAGGCCGGATCAACAAATGGTGTGATCCTTGGATTGCTATGGTGCCTCTCACTCACTACTTTCCCCCCGTGCCTTGCATGGAATACTGTCATCAATGTAATACACAGCTGAGTGTATTATGGAGCAGGCGAATATGGTAATAGAGATGATCAGATCTGCGTAGTAGGGATTGTAGGGATATGGATAGTAGACATTGGCTAGTTTTTGAACAATATTGCACGCTGGCTGTGTCGTTGTAAGATCCGACATGGTGGATATTCGGTAAATCAAGAGAGAGAGAGGGAGAGGAAAGTCTTAAGATGGTCTCTTTCTCTCAACGCAATTCACCGCTTCTCTCTATCATGGTCCACCTCTTGTACCTACATATCCAATACACCTCCTCACAGCTTGGCGTCCATGGCTGAGTCTTCCTTTGGCGCATTTGCCAATTTTTCCTCATCAAAGTCCGTTGCATGGAGGCTGGAACCTTCGCTGGGTACATTGGTTTGTATGAATAACCAGTTAGTATTGCGTTGGCGCCGTTCCAAGCTGCATGAAGGTTTGGATCTGCTGACTGTACAAGCGTTTCAATGACCCAGTCCTCAGGTATACCTTGATACCAAACAGGTCAATGTTGCTGGCCAGCAAATATAACTAACGGAGAAAGAAGATGGCATTTTGAACCCAAGGTCTCAATGACAGCCACCCATTCACGACTCCCTGGTTGCATGGCTTTTGCACGGCTTTCAACATGAGAGGTAATGACCTGGTTTTAACTAGTATAGATTGAACGGTTAATATATCGATTAACAGAGGGCATACCTTTATACTTGAGACTGAATATTAAGTAGAAAATTTCCACAGGAATAAGAGAGCATTGTGTCATGTCAGGTTCAGTGTGGAGTTGTGATGTTGTTTGGTGGATGAGTATCTCCCCTCATCTTATCTTCAGGTTGCAGGTCACCTACGGAGGACAAGGTCGCAAAAATAGTATTTAAAGGGAGGTTTAGCGTACTATAGCGAAATCTAGCCACCTTGTAGCTGACCTGTAGTCACATATTGGTTTTGTATAGAATAACTCTGCATGACAGCCATAAAACTTCGTGGTATTCGCAGTGTCACAGCTCTACAGCAGGTAGCCTATGACTGTCTAGGCCGCTGGAAAGAGCCATAATATGCTCCAACTATTATAAGCCTATAGATGAGAGTGGAAAGCAAAAGAAGGGAACGAAACTCAAATTATGATCAATGCCTCCTCCAAAAAAAAGGCTCTTGGTTATGTGCAGGTGAGGCAGAAGACTCCTATGCTAACCTATCCGCCCGAACCTTTTGGGTTAACCTCTTTAGATATTCCCGTGTTACCACTGTCACCTGCCGTATCCTCGAACGCACTCATTCCTCCTGGTCCGGCGAAACGCTTTCTTCCAGTAGTCAGCCACGTCACTGCAGCTATGACTCCAATCACCCCAATCGCCGCAGACGTATAATTCATGGATCCGTGCGTGACAGGGTACGTCTCGGGGAAGTTGAAAGTGATCGCTGCGAAGAGGAGAAAGAGCAGACCGAGAACATTAAGAGAGATAGAGATGGGAAGAGGAAGGGTAAAGGGACCGGTCAGATGGGGTTTGTGGCCCGTGAAATAGCCGAGGAGACGACTTGCTAGGGCTGTTGCGTAGGAAAGGTCTATAGTTCATTATTATCTCAAGTATCAATCAATCGACAAAAGGAAAAAGGGGACAAGAACATACAGAAACCCTCCGTGGAAATGGCAATCACCGTCTCAAAGCCAGTTGTGGTACCGAAATCAATCGCGTCAAGGGCCAGTTGCACGGCTAAGGTAAGTAAGACCGCATTCACGGGTACCTGGCGCTTACTGGAAACCCGAGCGAAGAAGTTGGAAAACGGCAAGCCTTGGTCTCGCGCAAAAGCATAGATGGACCTCGAGCCTTCCGCCAAGAGGTTATTGCCAGCGACGATGACAATGACTGCAATCATGCTCGCCAGAACACAAGTCCCTGCCTTGCTCCCCGTAGAGTCGTACATGATCTGGATCACAGGAACACCAGTGCTAGTGTTTGCGGTTTCGTTGATGTCGCCGATACAGAAGCAAAGAGTAAGCAAGAAAGCGAAGCCAGTGACGGCTCCCAGCACGACGGACATAATGATCGCTTGAGGGGCTTCTTTGGAGGCAGACTTCATCTCCTCTGTCATATGCGATGGCGCATCGTAGCAGCACATCCCGAAACAGGCCTGGAGGATACCAACGACAGCAGCCATCGATGAACCCCATCCTGAGAAGTTCTGGAACTCCTGGAATACAAACGATGCAGGCTGCTTCTTATCGTTGGTCGCCAAGAGGACAATCATTGTAATCAAGAAGGAGCCGACATTCCAAATTAGGATAAATCGTGCAATACGGTTGAGCAGATGGGAGCCCCAGAGGTTTAGGGCTGTAGCCAGAAATGCCACAAGATAGGCGACGAGCACTGTATGCCAACGCTCAATGGTGTACTCAGGGAATACCAGGTTGGCCATTCCAAGGACGAAGTTGGCTGCGATGGAGTTGTTTGTAGCTCCCATGGCCAGGACGCCTGTATGTGTTAGTCCCGTCATGAGACAGTGGAAGTTGAACTCACCAATTATCATAAACCACCCGCTGACGTAGGAAAGTCCTCGTGCGATGCTAGGCGGCGCTAATGCTGCCACCCAGGAATACTGTCCGCCAGCCACGGGATACATGGAACACATTTCGGCCATGGGAATTGCAACGGCCAGAGTCAATGCGCTGACTGCGATGAAACTGAACACCATGACTGGAGGACCGCCAGAGGTGATGCCAACAATAAATACGCCGCATAATGCTGTCCAGCTGGTATTGTTAGCTGTAGGACCTCTCACTGCATTTGCGGGGCGGACACGAACGAGGTGACAATGCTGAAACTGAATCCAATCATGCCCAGGAGACCGAAAGACCGCTTAAGTTCTTAAGTATCGTCAGCATTGTTACGAGAAAGCAGACTATTAATCCCGAAACTCACCCTGCTCGTAACCCAAATCCCCCAACCGAACATCCTCACTAGCCGTCGCGGAAAACACCTGCCCGTCATCTTTAGCCATTTCAGCATCTGCTGTATTGGGACTGACACAAAGGGAAAACACCCGGACTTCCTGCAGGGCATACGTGCTGCTTAAAAGCCTGCAGGAGACCCATGTCTCCTCCTTGTCAGGCTCTTGTTTATCTTCTACAGATATGCAGTGTTGACATGGAGGAATACAGCGATAGCAGGGATCAAGATAAGATAACACCCGCCGTCCCAATGAAGAAAGTCGGCGCGACGGCAGCGGGTTGTGACCGATAACGGCGCATCTGGGGTAGAGCCGGGGATTTGCAATTGAATCTGGCAGGTAAAATGGTATTGGAGTTGCAAATGCAGCTTAGGGCCCAGGGTTAGGGCGGACCAGGTAACCTGACCATGACGTCACTCTATTCAGCCATACCCTATTTCTGTACTACGTAGATTCTCAGACGTGGATTGTTTTTTGCACTTCTTGGTTCCCATCTAAGAAATTGGCTCTATTCTACAGAATACAGGACACGTCATATAGACGCAGGAAGTTTATAAGCAGAGGGGAACCCCCGGAGTTAGCTGGTTAACTCCGTCCTGGACGCCTATTTAAGCCTCTCAACGTGACTCAACAACCCCAGACCCAGCAGTCAAGAACCATCTTCCATTGACATCAATCATAATGAAGTACGTGCAGCTCGGAAACACTGGCCTCCGCGTCCCCCCCATCTGCGTTGGGTGCATGAGCTATGGCAATTCCGGGACTGTACTTCCCTGGACTATTCCGGAAGAAGACGCCCTCCCGGTCCTTGACCACTGCTACCGCTCGGGCCTCAACTTCTTCGACACGGCCAATGTCTACTCCAACGGTAACTCGGAGGAGATCCTAGGCAAGGCGATCAAGAAATACAACTGGCGCCGCGACGCCATCGTCATCGCGACCAAAGTCTTCGCGCCTGTGGGACACAGCCACGACGAGAGCCCGCTACGCATGAACGAAGAGGAACGTGATAACTCCGGCTACGTGAATCAATACGGCCTCAGCCGCAAGCATATCTTTGAGAGCATCGATGCGAGTCTGGAACGACTGGGCTTGCCATATGTCGACCTGCTACAGATCCACCGCGCAGATCCACATACGCCCGCGAAGGAAACTATGGAGGCGCTGCATGATGTTGTCAAATCCGGCAAGGTGCGGTATATCGGTGCGTCGTCGATGTATGCGCATCAGTTGCTGGAGTACCAGTACACCGCACGACTGTACGGCTGGACGGAGTTTATCTCCATGCAGAACCTGTACAATGCTACGTACCGCGAGGAAGAGCGCGAAATGTTCCCCGCATGTACCAAGTTTGGCATGGCATCTATCCCCTGGTCGCCTGTAGCGATGGGATTCTTGGCCCGTCCGTGGAAGGCGTTTTCGGAGACTTCACGTGGCCAAGCTATGAATGAAGCGTTTATGGGACATCCCATTACCGACACGGATCGGAAGATCAGCGAGCGCATCGAACAAATTGCAGCCAAACATAATGTGTCCATGGCAATTGTGTCGTTGGCGTGGTGTCTGTCCAAGCCGTTCATTACGTCGCCGATTGTAGGCATGAGCAAGAAGGAGCGGGTGGACGAGGCGATTCGCGCGGCTGAGTTTAAGCTGAGTGAGGAGGATATCAAGAGTATTGATGAGCTCTATGTGCCAAAGGCAATTATTGGACATCGGTAGATGGTAAAAACTTGACCTGGGAGTGGTTTGGATATTGGACACGAAAACAAAAGCTAATTCAGGATAATATTTTCAAATTTGTTCATGGTTTGGTATTGAGTATATAAAAATTTATGTTTTGGATATATCCCCTGGTGTAACGGAAAGAAAGTAGGTAACGGGTTAAGAGCATCTTTGCCCTAATAAGCACTATTGTCTATCTCGGGGATATGAAATACATAAAATATAGAGGGCTAGCAGAAAGCCTCGACACAATCAAGAGAAAGTTTGGTCACAAGTAGTGATGTACACTGCACAATTTATAGGACAATGACTGTCCTGAATATACCCAAACCTACGACTCCAACAAAATATATACAGTGGTGGTCATGCCGCTGGCCTGACATCTTCTCGATCTTCCCTATTCTGCTCACCTTGTCCCTCTCGTTCCGGCTCCCTCCCTGCATCCATATCCCTGTCCACATTAATATTAACCTGC